>JBBGZY010000209.1:0-297500 GCA_037952925.1 Lithobates clamitans
CGGAGTTCCACACAAAAATGGAACTTCCACTTTCCGGAACCCTCCCCCCTCTGGTGTCACATTTGGCACCTTTCAGGGGGGAGGGGGGTGCAGATACCTGTCTAAGACAGGTATCTGCACCCACTTCCGGCATAGACTCCATGGGTGTCTATGCCTCTTGCTGTCTCCTGGAAACACACAGCTCCCGGGAGATAGCGGGGACCACTTACGATGCGCAGCGCGACTCGCGCATGCGCAGTAGGGAACCGGAAGTGAAGCCGCAACACTGCACTTCCTGATTCCCTCACCTAGGATGGCGGCGGCAGCTGCCGAGAACCAAGCGGGTTCTCGGCGTCACCTGCCGACATCGATGAACCCTGGGACAGGTAAGTGGCCATTTATTAACAGTCAGCAGCTGCAATATTTGTAGCTGCTGGCTTTTTAATTTTTTTTTTTTTTGGCGGTTTAGGTGGACCCCCGCTTTAATATCTCTTCTAACACTGTAAAACAAAAAGAGGACCGACTCAATTGGACAGTATTAATTCACAAAATCACCTGATTAACAAAGAATTCTCATTCAACAGATTAAAGGTCAATACCATGTTATGCACTGCTTTTCGACTGTGGGATTGATGGAGATATAAAACTGTAAAGCAAGCTGTATTTTTCTTGGTACTTTGTAATATTACGTGATACATGTGATGCTCTGTAACTTGTTGGTCCACGTGGGCCGGGTTCTTTTCATAAATAAACAATTTAAAAAAAAAAACAAAAAAAACAAATTTCTGAGATGCTGAATTGGGTTTTCACAGCTGTAAGCCATATTCATCAAAATTAAAAGAAATGCTTGAAATATATATCACTCTGTGTAACGCATCTATATAAAAATATAGGAGTTTCACTTTTTGAAATAAATTACTGAAATTAATTAACTGATGGTATTCACATTTTTTTAAATGCACCTGTATATAACTTCAAAGTTTTTCACACTACCACAAATGTACATTATACAACATAATAGGGGCGTTTGGGTGAATATTTACATCCTACTTTCACTGCTAAGCGGATTTCTCCAATAAATAAAGTTGAACAAATCCCGCCACTTCAAAGCAGATGAACACTCACCTGTTCAGCGTCTTGTAAGCTGCATCAACGTTCCCATTCTGCACCATCACTGTGCGGGCAATAAATCTCAGATGGTTTGCCATGGCATGAACCTAGGGATGAAAGAGTGCACATTACTACCCATGTACTGAAATGTACCAGACTGTAATATCCCTTCTTTACCAGGCTACGTACCAGTGATGTAATAGCTTGACAATGACTTTGCCCATTGGAATGAATGGGCATCGCTTCCAAAGCGTCTGAAAAGCGCCGTGGAAGCGACGCAACACAGGTGTTTAACCCCTTCTTAGCCGTGAAGCACCGATTTACCCAAATGAAAAATTAACCACTTGACCTCTGGAAGGTTTTACCCCCTTCCTGATAAGGGCATTTCTTGCTATTAGGGACTGTGCTACTTTTACTGGTAGGTAATTGCACAGTCATGCAACGATGTACCCGAACAAAAATTAAAACATTTTTTTTCACACAAGAGAGCTTTATTTTGTTTCCATTATAATACAAATGAAAAAATGTAATATTTTCTACTTGATTACAAAACATATCTAATAAACTCAAAATTCTTAGTACATTTTAGACCAAAATGTATTCTGCTGTACGTCTTTGGTAAAAAAAGAAGCTTATAATAAAATCGGTTTGTGTGAAAGTTATAGCATCTACAAACTATGATAAATACTGGAATTTACGCAGCTGACTGCCTATCACATTTCTTGAGGTGCCGAAATGCCAGGGCAGTACAAAACACTCCCTGAAATTATCCCTTTTTGGAATGTAGACACCTCAAGCTATTTGCTGAGAGGAATGTTGGGTCCATGGAAGATTTTTTTTTTGGCCACAAGTTTCTAGAAAATTACAATTTTTTTATTTTGCACATAGTTGTCACTTAAAGGATTTATTGCTCACACATGCCATGGGTATATGAGGAATTACACCCCAAGCACATTCTGATAAAATCTCCCAAGCATGGGGATACCTCAGGCAAGAGACTTTGGCAGCCTACCCACATAAAGGCCCCCAAAATCCAATGATCACCTTCAAGCTTTCAAAGGGTGCATTTCCTCATGTCACTTCCCCGCTACCTATCACAGCTTCGGAGGCCCTGAAATGTCAGGATAGTACAAACCGTTCCTGTAACTGTAAACTTTCCAGGCTAAAGGTCTCAAAATGTGATTGACAGTTTTCTGACTAACATCTTTCAAGACCCTTTGTGAATGTTCTCTAGACTGTGCTGTGCCCTATACTAATACTCCACTAGTGTGTGGTAGCGACAGAAGCAGTACTTGAGGCAGAAAAAAGGTTGGCCAGGATAGGAGGGTCAGCAAGAGCGGGTGTCACCTTGGCTTGACTGGCATGCATCCAGAGATTTGACACTGCACGCGGGATAAACAGGTTCATCTAAGGTGGAATATTGGGACATTGTTCCCTGGGCTATTTAGCCCCATCACAGTGCCTTTATGAATGGTCCGGTTTCATTCCACAGAAGCCCATAACTTGAGCACTTCCCGCGAGAATACGCGGGTGCCACTCACCCAGAGAACACACTTATTAATCATATTCTCCACTAATGACAAGGTGTGCAGTGCCAATATGAACCCACTGGCTCCTCATACGTATTTCTAATATAGAATCTTTACACCAGAATGTATTTTGAACAATAAATTTCTGAACCCTTGGCCCATGAAGAAGGTATAGGAACACCTGATACCGGAAACGCGTCGGGCATCTGGGCATTTATATTGCATGCGTTTAGCACATTGGTTTGTCTTATGTAGCACATGTC
Organism: Lithobates clamitans; assembly: GCA_037952925.1. Classification (NCBI taxonomy): domain Eukaryota; kingdom Metazoa; phylum Chordata; class Amphibia; order Anura; family Ranidae; genus Lithobates; species Lithobates clamitans. The sequence goes on from JBBGZY010000209.1 coordinate 2,882, forward strand.
GTGCATCCTTTCATATATGTGGTCTTGTGTAGTTGTATTTTAATTCATTATATTAAAGATTTATTTTTATACTTTGAGTTGGTGGTCCATTTAAAGTCCCAATTAGGGGGCATTCATTTCTATTTTATTTAGAAAAAGAGCGTGGTGACACGCAGGTGGGGTCCACTCCCTCTCGTGGGTGGGGGGTTGTAGTTAGGGGTTACCCACCAGTGTCGTAGTTTTTACATTCAACGTTGTTTTATTCAAGTTCATAGTCTATTTTTGTGAAGTGCCATACACACACACACACACACACACATTTGATATCGCGAGGGATTGGACCCCACCTGCGTGTCACCACGCATGTGGGCTCCTGGTCTCCCCCTTCTTTTTATCAATGTCTTTATGCTCTTTTTCTAAATAAAGGTTTTTCAATTTTGATCATCATTATGTGGTTGCTTCTCCCTTTTGTTAGTTTTCTAGGGGGCTTGGGAGGGCTTTCTTTATTCCCTCTCCCCTTTTTCCTCCCCCCTTTCTCTGTTACTTTGTTTAGTGCCCATTGCTACATGGGAGGTAGCCCATCCTTAGGACGATTCGTTTTTTGATCACATGACATTTAACCTATCATATAAGACATGTGTTGATTCAATGTAGTGGTTTCTTTTATCTTTTACGGCACTTACCTGACGCTGCCTGGGGCTGGTGCTTGCCAGTTCACCAAAACGCTACCAAAAAAAAAAAAAAAAACTTAGCGATCGCAGGGATCAGGCCTGACTCTGCGAACGCTGCAGTTATGTGTTTAGTGTTTTGTAAGCGAGTGTGATCGATCGATACTGCACTTGGGTGGGTTGGGCCAGGCGGAGGGGCGATCGATACTGCACTTGGGTGGGCTAGGCCAGGTGGAGGGGCAAAACGCAGGGGCTAGCAGGTATCTGGGCTGATCCCGCTAACACTGCATTTTTGGGAACCCTAAACTGCTGGGGACGCTAGTATAGATCTGATGGGATCAGATATTGATCCATTCAGATACTATACCACTAAGGGAGGTGTATGCTGCGTGCGTGGGCGTTAGCGGTACTGGTGCTAACCTGGAGCTGCCTGGGGCGACGCAGACCCTATAAACCTAAGTTATATCACCACCGGGCGATCAGGGGGCTAAACCTTTATTAGGTAATAAACGGCGGGTGCCCTGACACTATAAAAAATAAACTAACCAGCATCACCCGTAACAGTTATACGGTGATCACTGGTGAAATGGTTAACTAGGGGGCAATCAAGGGGTTAAAACCTTTATTAGGCGGTTTTCCTCAGTACAGACGCCGAAAAGGCGTTTGACCGGGTAAACTGGTCATTTATGCAATCTACGTTAAGACATATAGGACTGGGGGAAACCATGCTAAATTGGATCTCTGCGATTTACACTACACCGTCTGCGAGAGTGAGGGTGAATGGCGTAATGTCAGACACTCTCCAAATTTCGAACGGCACACGTCAAGGCTGCCCGCTCTCACCCCTCCTTTTCGCATTATCATTAGAACCATTCCTGTGCCATATCAGACTGAACCCGGACATTACGGGAATTACTATAGACGATACCCAGTTTAAGATATCAGCATACGCAGATGACTTGATGTTTTCGCTGACAAACCCGACTATCTCTCTCCCAAATTTGTTAAAAGAATTCTCCGCGTATGGGACATTGGCATACCTGAAAATAAACCTATCCAAATCTGAAGCTATGAGTGTTGGAATCCCTCCAACTCTACTTACCTCTCTTAAAGCCAACTTCAAACTAAAATGGGCAGACCGAGCGCTAAAATACCTGGGCACTTTCATACCCCAATCAATATCGAAATTATATGAATTTAACTTTCCCCCACTAATTACAAAAATAAAAACATTGCTAAACTCATGGCAATCCGGCCTTTACTCCTGGCTGGGACGATGCAACATCCTAAAGATGTCCATCTTACCCAAAATTCTATACCTAATGCAGGCCATCCCGATTCACATGCCAATAAGATTTTTCAATCAAATACAGACGTTATTCACTGAATTTGTCTGGGCCAGGAAAAGACCCAGACTGCCCAAAAAATTACTAGTGATCCCCAAGCCCTATGGCGGGCTAGCACTGCCCGACATACGCGTATACCATCAAGCAGTGCACTTGGGCAGACTCATAGATTGGCGTAGACACCGTGAGACCAAATTATGGACACACTTAGAACAATCCTGCACCAGAATACCACTGGGGGGCACTCCCTGGTGCTACAGGAGCCTACCAGTGGAGCTTAGACGACACCCATTGATAGGCAACACGGCCAGAATCTGTGCCAAACTAATTTCTAAACCAAACATCTCTACCCGAAACTCACCCCTCGTCCCAATCATAGGGCATCCCCTTTTCACACCCGGTTTACAAGATAAAACTTTTCAGAACCTAGCGGAAACAGGTACACACATGGCCTCCCATTTTAGCTCGGGAGGAAGATGGAAGACATACGCTGAGCTCTCCAACCCACTAGGGAGGTACCGATTAGATTTTATGCGGACGCTTCAACTAGGACACTTCCTCCATTCCATTCCACCCCCTACTGATGGTGACCAAGGACTCACGACCCTTGAAGAACTATGCACTGATACGGGCATCCTACCACACACAATATCACTGATGTACAATCTTCTAATCACACCTTCCTCGGATTACATGCCCCCGGGTCTGACCAAATGGGAGGAGGAACTAGACTGTAGTTTTAACCCCTCGCAGCGACAACGTATACTCCGCTTTACACACAAGTCGTCCATATGCGCTAAAACTCAGGAAACAAACTATAAAATAATCTCCAGGTGGTATAGAACCCCAGTACAGTTACACAAAATGTTTCCCATTACATCTGATACATGTTGGAGGTGTCAAAGGAACGAAGGTACTTTGCTACACATCTTTTGGTCATGCCCCAAACTCTCACGATTCTGGAAGGTGATACACGAGACTGTACAACTATTCACTGACAGGACAATTAAAAAAGACCCAGCACTCTTTCTGCTTCATGCCACCGACATCCCAGACAAGGTATATAAGCGCTCAGTCATACGACACCTGCTGGACGCTGCCAGAGCATGCATTCCACTCTGCTGGAAATCCACCACGCCACCGACCATTGAGATGTGGCTCAGAAAGGTGGAAGACATTAGATTAATGGAAGATCTGATCCACACAGCACAGCATAGAGAAGAAACATTCTCTAAGACCTGGCAACTATGGACAATGTTCATCTACTCGGCAGCAGGTCAAGCTCTGCAAAGCCCAACCGCCACCCAGGGTGTGAATGGGTAGTCTCGCTGGTTGGGTGGGACACAAGAAGTAGAGACAGAACACCTTCAGATACACAGCAGATCAGAGACCTCATGTTCGCGAGGCTTTCCCCCCCCCCCCCAATCTCTCACCCCCCCCCCCCAACCTATTCATCTTACATTCTCACCTCCTCCTCCTTCTACTCTTCCCTTCACCCCCCCTTTTTCCTTTCTCTTCTCTCCCTCACATTCAGAACCAGTTTTTTCTTTTTCTTTCTACTCTTATTTTCTGTTTTCAAATATATGGAAAAAGAGGACGGGCGCAGTGGCAGTCAGCAGGAAAGGATATTAACGGAATACCAGACCCCACGGTTGAACACAATATAAGCTTGAAAGGTTTATGGTACTGTTGAGGAACGACAAGTTGGGGACTGGTGTATTACAATAAGAGATGCAAGACTGTATTATCATTATACTGTATCTTATATGTTATCTGATGCATATATTTCTGTATTCCTGCTGGTCCATGTGGGCCGTGTTCTCAACTAAATAAACAATTTAAAAAAAAAAAAAAAAAACCTTTATTAGGTAGTATATAGGGGTCCCTGACGCTATAAAACGCTGACGGCGAACCTATATATTTACCTCCCTAACTAGCGTTACCAGTGACACTAATACAGCGATCAGAAAAATGATCGCTTAGTGACACTGGCGACGGGGGGTGATCAAGGGGTTAAAACTTTATTGGGGGGGTTAGGAGGGTACCCTACACCTAAAAGGGGGCTAACACTAACTGCCCTACCACACTGTCAAAAAATGACACCAATGCAGTAATCAGAAAAAAAAAAACTGCTTGGTGTCAGTGTGACAGTGGGGGGAGGGTGTGATTGGGGGTGTAAGGTGTGCCTGGCGTGTTATACTGTGTGTGTTGTGTTGTGCAACTCACTCAGATGTCTTCTCTCCTCGGTGCCGGAACAGAAAATATCGATCCGAGGAGAGATGACATCACTTCCTCTGCTGCTGTTTACTATACAGCAGCAGAGGAAGAATCCCATTGGCTGGGAGCGATCGCGAGGGGGGGGGGGCCACGAATGGATGGTCTCCCCTCACCTCCGATCGGACCCCCCGCCCGGAGGCGGCAGATCACGTACCAGGTACGTGATTTTGCCTGCCCGTGCCATTCTGCCGCAGTATATCTGCGTGAGGCGGTCAGCAAGTGGTTAATAGACAGGGCGTTTAGCTCAACTTTCCTGCGTGCAGAAACAATGGCAATCAAAAACAGCCTTAATAGGAGATATCCGAGAGGTGCTTCTTCCAAAGGCTCAAAAGGACTCTAATGCTGCATACACACGGTTGGAATTTCCGTCAAAAAAAAGTGTAATGGGAGCTTTTGGTCGGATATTCTGACAGTGTGTATGCTCCATCCAACTTTTTATGTCTGAATTTCCGCCAGGAAAAGATTGAGAGCTGGTTCTCTATTTTTCCGATGGAAAAAGTTCTTGACGGAAATTCCGTTTGTACGCAATTCCGACGCGCAAAAAACCATGCATGCTCGGAAGCATTGAACTTCATTTTCTCGGCTCATCGTAGTGTTATACATCACCGCGTTGACGGTCGAAAATTCTGAGAACTTGTGTGACAGTGTGTATGCAAGCCATGCTTGAGCGGTATTCCATCGAAAAAAAAATCCAAGGTTTTTCCAATGGAAATTCCGCCCGTATGTACGGGGCATTAGGGATTGCATGACAACTGACAGATCCCATTTAGGGAAACCTTTGAGCGGCGCTGGCTTAGATCTTGTAAGAGCTCAAACAAAAAATTTATAATATATATATATATATATATATATATATATATATATATATATATATATATATATATATATATATATATATATATATAATTATTTTTTGTTTTAACAAGTATATATTTACCAGTGGTTCCGAGGCCACAGATTTTTCTAAAAACACTGCTAGCGCAGCGACCTGTACCTTCAGGGTACTATCCGCTAGCTCTTCATCCTGTAAACTCAAGAATGGAAACAAAGCTCCCTGGGTCCTGGGTAGATGAATCGCACCATGTATTATATCCAGACTTTAATATAAATTTCCCTTGTTACCCTTTTCCTACTTGATATTAAAGTTGCAATCAGCCGGTTAGAAAACCCCTTGCTTTTTAGGAGCTGCTCCTCAGATACCAGGCTGTGAGAGCAAGACTGGCCACCTCTGAGTGATTTACTGGGCCTTGTATTAGATCGTTCCTGAGAAGTAGATGCCAACAAGGTTTGATCGCCATCCCCAGAACGGTTGAGAACCAGGCCCTTTTTGGCCAAAAGGGCGTGATTAAGATGACTGGTACCCTCCTATTGAATCTTCCTCAGTATCAACGGAATTAACTGGAATGGGGGGGGGCATAACAAAGATGAAATCTCCATGGATACGCCAATGCGTCTGTCCCTAGTGACCCGTCAAGATTGCTTAGGGAGAAGAACTGAGGAACCTGAGCATTCTCCTTTGAGGCAAACAGGTCCACCTCTGGCTGCCCCCACATTTTGGCAATCATAGCGAAGACTTCTGGATTCAGTGACCACTCTGCTTCTTGAATGGGATTCCTGCTCAGGAAATCCACCATTCTGTTCAGGGTCCCCTTTAGGAGGATTGCTGACAGACAGCAAGTTTACTTCTGCCCACTGACGATTTCCACTGCTAGTGCTTGCAAGGACCTGCTCCCTGTGTCCCCGTCTGTTTAGATAAGCCACAGCATTGTCCGTTAGTACTTGTACATGGTGTAAACAGAGATCCTGCACAAATGTTACCAGAGGTAAAGCGATCGCCTTGAGCTCTCTCCAGTTTGAGGATCTTGTCACCTCCTTCTTGGATCAACTTCCCCGAGTGAAGTCCCCCTCCAGTTGGGCCCCCCCAACCCCAAGAGGCGGCATCAGTTTTCAGTCTTTCGAATGGGAAGGCCCAATCCAGACCCCTTGATAGGATCTCTTGCCCCTTCCAGCACCATAGTGACCTCTTCACCCGAGTTGGAATTTTCAACTCTGTCTAGGGATCCCAAACTGTGATCCCATGGCCTACAGCCACATCATCCTGAAAGCGCCCGATCTCGTCTGCCAAACTGTGATCCCATGACCTAAGGAGAAAAGCCTGCAGACACCTGAAATGCAGTCTCGCCAACTGGATCGCCGGCATTGGTGAAGTCAGTACTCCTAATGCCGACATAACCTGTCTTATCGTTATCTGCTGGTTGGTCTGAAGTATTGACACAGTGTGGAGAATGTTGTCCTTTCCTCAGGAGGGGGACGTATTTGTTTTTGATCCAGGTAACCCAGAAAGCCAATCTTTGAGATGGGCTTAGGGAAGATTTCTGAAGGTTTAGAATCCATCCCAGATGGTTGCGTGCTTTTTTCAAGTTGCTCTGCAACTCTACTCTTGAGGGGGTAAAAAAAAAAAAATAGGATTTTTAAAACAGCTTACCTGTAAAATCCTTTTTTTGGAGTACATCATAGGACACAGAGCCTTAAGTATTTACTTAGTGGGTTATAGCTACCTTCAGGTGTTGACATTGGCACACCCAATACAGGAAGTTGACTCCCCTATAGAACCCCTCCTCCTCCCAGGAGTCCTCAGTTTTTATAGCCAAGCAATATACTTTACACCCCATAAAAAGAGGGACGGGACCTCTGTGTCCTATAATGTACTCCAAGAAAAGGATTTTACAGGTAAGCCATTTTAAAAATCCTATTTTCTTTATCGTACATCATAGGACACAGAGCCTTAAGTCTTTACTTAGTGGGACGTCCCATAGCAATGCTACTTGAGGGGAGGGAGACACAACCCATAGGGCACCCCCAGACCTTGAGGACTTATACTGCTGCCTGCAGCACACTGCGCCCGAAGGCGATATCCTCATTCCTTCTTACATCCACTTGGTAAAATTTTGTCAATGCATGGACCAAAGACCTGAGCAAAGGAAGCCTGGTGACGCACTGCCCAAGAAGCACTAACCGCTCTGGTAGAATGCGCCTTAACTTGAATAGGGGGAATATTACCCCTTAGATCATAATTTTGAATTATAACTTGCCGAATCCACTTAGCAACAGTGGATTGCAACGCTGCCTGTCCTTTTTTTAGGACCCTCTGGCAGAATAAATAAGACATCAGTCTTACGAATCCAAGCAGTTTTCATTAAATAGATTTTCATTGCTCTCACTACATCAAAACAATGTAGTGACTTTTCTTCCCTGGAACATGGTTTTGGGAAAAACGATGGCAGGACAATATCTTCATTCAGATGAAAGCCCGAAACCACTTTTGGCAAAAAGCCTGAACGAGGGCGTAACACCACTCTGTCCTCATGAATAATCAAATATGGCTCTTTACAAGATAGAGCAGCCAATTCTGAAACCCTCCTTGCTGAGGATATAGCAACCAAAAATATCAGCTACCTAGTCAGAAGGACTAAGGGAACATGCTGTAATGGTTCAAATGTCGGTTTTTGTAACACTGACAAAACTAAATTCAAGTCCCAAGGGGTTAAAGGTGATTTAAATGGCGGATTAATCCGCATCACCCCTTGCATAAAACCCCAGACTAAAGAATGCGTAGCAAGCGGTCTTTGAAATAAAACCAATAGGGCCAATTTCATCTCTACGCCCAATTGTAGAAAGGCAAGAATTCTGCCTATAATATACCTCCGAGGGTGCTAACCCTTGGATTCACACCAGGAAACAGCTCTGGAAACTGGTTTCCTTGCATTGATTAAAGTTGAGATAACTGACCTGGAAAGCCCACGCTTCTTCAGAATATGGGTTTCAATAGCTAAGCTGTTAAATTTGGCGCTCATAAAATAGAATGGAATATAGCCCCCTGCGATAGCAGGTCTGGCCTTAGTGGGAGAGGCCAAGGACCCTCCACTGCCATCTTTACGATCTCTGCGTACCATGACCTTCTGGGTCATGCTGGTGCTACCAGAATTACCGGCTTTCTTTCCAGCTTGATCCTGCAAAGTCGAGGCAGCAACTGAATCGGGGGAAAAGCGTAGATCAGTGAAAACTGATCCCACGGAATTACCAGCGCATCTGTTCCGTATGCGAGTGGATCCCTTGTTTTGGACACAAAGTTGACTAACTTAATGTTGAATCTGGACGCTAGAAGATCTATGTCCGGAGTCTCCCATCTTTGGCAAACAGCCGAAACACTTCGGGGTGAAGAGACCATTCCCCTAGGAATAACTGCTGGCGACTTAGATAGTCCGCCTGCCAATTTTCTACTCCCGGAATGAAAACTGCCGATAGGGATGGGACATTCCTTTCTGCCCAAGTTAGGATATGGTTCACCCCTCTCTGAGCTGAGAGACTTTTGGTGCCCCCTTGGTGATTGATATAGGCCACAGCCATGGCATTGGATTGAATCTGGACTGGACAATTCTTTAATCTGGAAGTCCAGGTTTTCAGAGCCAGATACACTGCCCGAATCTCTAGGATGTTGATGGGCAGGACTCTTGAGTTTTGACCACTGTCCCTGGACAATCATCTCCTCTAGTACCGCTCCACAGCGTGAGAATCTGGCATCTGTCGTTACGACTTTCCAGATTATTGGACTCAAGGATTTCCCCTTCAGCAAATTCTGGCTTCATAACCACCGAGGCTTTGAGACACTCTTGGGGACAGCCACATTGGCAAGTCCAAAGCTTGGATCGTCTCGTTCCAAGCAGAGAGGATTCTGTTTTGCAACAGTCTTGAATGGAACTGGGCATAGGGGACTGCTTCAAATGAAGCTACCATCTTTCCTAACAACCTCATGCAAAGGCGAATTGAAGGATCTGCTTTTGACCTGACCATCCATACCAGCTCTTGTATGGAGCTGATCTTTGCTGGAGGCAAGAACACCCTTTTCTGGGCTGTATCTATGATCAGGCCTAAGTAATCCAATTCTTACTGGTTTTAAAAAGGAAGACTTCTCTAGGTTGAGGATCCAAGCGAGAATTTCCAGGTAACTGGTTGTAATGCTTACGCTTTGTCTTAAGCGAGTCACTGACTGGTCTATTAACAATAGATTGTCTAGGTACGCCAACAGTGTTATGCCCTGTGCCCTCAGCCTGGCTAGAGGTGGGGCCAGTATTTTTGTGAACACCCCTGGAGCTGTGGCTAGCCCGAAGGGTAAGGCTGCGAACTGAAAGTGTTGTTGTTTCACTTCGAATCGCAGAAACCTTTGGTGAGCGGAATATGTTTTGAGCGAATTTTTAGGAACCGATTTAGATTTTTTAGATCCAGAATGGGTCTGACATCTCCATTCGGTTTTGGTACCGTAAACAGGTTTGAATGGAAACCTAAAGCTTGCTCTTCTGTGGGGATCTGTATGATTACCCCTTGAGTCAGTCTAATGCTTGAAACAAGGATTGTCTTTTCCCTGGATCCTTGGGAACGCTTGATCTCAGAAAGTGAGATGGTGGAAACTCTCGAAACTCTAGTTTGTATCCTAGAGTCACTGTGGAGAGAGCCCATCTGTCCCGAGTTTCCCTCTGCCAGACTTCTGCGAAATGCAGAAGTCTTCCCCACACCTTGGTGAGGGGAGACGCCTCTTCATGAAGAGGTCTCAGTATTCGGCTTTGTAGTCTTGCGGCTCCAGGTCGTCCTTTGAGCCTGGGCCTGACCCTGCGATTTTCCTCTGGAATCTGATGGTGGAAGCTGTCGCTACTGCCTAGAGGCAGATGCGGTTGGCGCAGGAGAGAGTCAGTTTAAATGAAGATCATTTATACTTTGACTGGCAAAAGAGTACTTTTTCCCCTGGAAATTGTCTGGATGTATTTATCCAAATCATCACCAAATAGTCGCTCCCCATGAAATGGGAAACTAGACAGTAGGTTTTTGCAGGGTGCTTTGGCAGACCAACCCTTTAGCCAAAGGGTCCTACGCATGTGTACTAGCACAAGTGCAAGGCGAGACACCTGGTGAATAGAATGCTTTATAGCATCTATGGCAAAACATAATGCTTTTGGTAAATCGGCCAATTCACTGGCCTGTTGTGCAGGGAGCTCTTTAAGGGCCTCTGTGAACTGGTCTTTTAAGGACTGACAGATGCCTATAGCTGCAATTGCAGGCTGAGCAACAGTACCTGCTAAAGGAAAAAAAAAGGATTTTAAAACAGGAATTCCAACTTTTTATCTGTTGGATCCTTTAGCATTGGTGTATTGTCCACTGAACAAGTTAAACTTTTATTCACACTGGAAATCGCAGCATCTACTGCTGGAACTTTCCATTTTTTTGTGAATTTAGTGAACCCTCATCAGCACCCAGCAGTGCAGCCTCCTCAGCACCCAGCAGTGCAGCCTCCTCAGCACCCAGCAGTGCAGCCTCCTCAGCACCCAGCAGTGCAGCCTCCTCAGCACCCAGCAGTGCAGCCTCAGACCAGCCTCATCAGCACCCATCAGTGCAGCCATATCTGTCCAAGTGTCCCTACCACAGCAGTTTGTCACCACAGCCCACAGTCACCAGTATGGCAAAAAAAAGTTTTTTCCGCTGAGGCATACCAACAGCTTAGCTTGACCGACGAGAGCAGCGGGGAGCTCTCTGAGTCTGCGTCTGATTCTGGTTCAGAATATGAACCCGTTGTAAGCAGTGGGTCCGATACAGAATCGGAGGAAGAGCAAAGTGTGCCCGTCAAACGAAGGCGCTCTGGCATGGAGGAGCAGGCTACCACAAGTAGTGCTGTGGCATCAACCAGCAGCTCCGTGCCATCCACCAGAAATGCAGTGGCATCAACTAGCAGCTCAGTGCCATCCAGAAGAAATGAAGTACCACTGCAGCAAAGGCCAAGAACTAGCGGAGTGTCACCTCGGGCCCAAAGCGTTAGGACCCATGCCGGCCTTGCTATGCCCTTGAAAACCCTCTGTGGCTTCCCCCTAATTCAAGTGCAGCAAACATCCCCCCTTTCACCGCCCAGCCAGGTGTTCGGGTGAACACAGAGAATTTTGCCCCTATTGATTTTTTTAATTTAATAATTTTTACCCAAGACCTATTATCCTCCATCGTGGCCCAGTGCAACCTCTATGCACAACAATTTATAACAAGCAACCCTGGTTCAAGTTATGCCCATCCCCATGAGTGGAGAGCATTGACAGTGGAGGAATTTAAATTATTTTTAGGTCTAACATTTAATATGGGACTCACAAAAAAAAATGAATTATACTCCTATTGGTCCACCAACCCCATCCACCATATGCCAATCTATTCATCCATTATGCGAAGATCAAGATACCTCATGATAATGTGTTTCCTCCAATACAATGACAACACCCAGTGCCCTCCCCAAAATGACCCATCACATGACAAAATTATTTAAAATTCGGCCACTTCTAAATTTTTTCTCTGAGAAATTCCCCCAGTTATTCATCCCAGACCAAAATATCTCTGTGGATGAGTCATTGGTCCACTTCACAGGTAGGCTTGGGTTCAAGCAGTTTATCCCCAGCAAAAGGGCTCGATATGGGGTTAAGCTCTACAAGCTATGTGACCAAGAAATGGGGTATATCTACGCCTTCCGGGTGTACGAAGGGAAGGACACCCAACTGCATCCCCCTGAATGTCCGGAGTACATAGAAGCCAGCGGAAAGGTTGTTTGGGAGCTTGTATATCCACTCCTTGGAAAGGGTTACCACCTTTACGTGGATAACTACTATACAAGCTTGCCCCTCTTCCGCAATCTTTACTGCAAGGACACTCCAGCGTGTGGTACAGTGCGAGCCAATAGGAAGGGATTCCCGCAAAGACTCATTACTGAAAGGCAAGGGGAGACAGCGTCTTTACAGAATGAAGAGATATTGGCTCTCAGGTGGAGGGACAGACGAAACTTCCACATGCTCACAACTATCCACAACGACACCTACGTGGAAATCCCCCAAAGAAACGGCCCAATCCAGAAACCAAAATGTGTCCATGACTATAATTTGTTTATAGGGGGTGTCGACTTCAATGATCAGATGATCGAACCCTACCTTCCCACAAGAAAAAGCCGCTTTTGGTGTAAAAAAAAATCTCTATATAGCTTTTCAGTTTGGCCATTTACAATAGCTTTGTTATTTACCGTAAATCTACAGAGAGCCCTGTATCTTATCTTCAGTACCAAGAACAAATTATCTCCACCTATGTGTACCCTGAAGGCGCACCAGAAAGCATTCGCTCGGATTCAGTGAGCAGACTCCACGAACGCCACTTTCCTAAAAGACTCCCCCATCATGAAACAGGACGGAAACGTCAGAAGAAATGCCGGGTGTGCACCAATGGAGGAACTAGAAGAGACACCGTGTATTATTGTCCTGATTGTCCTTCCCAACCAGGCCTTTGTATTGATGAATGTTTCCGCCGTTACCATACTTCTCTACATTATTAGGGAAGTATGGTAAACGTAATTATCATTTACCGCCACACCCCTTTATGCCACTGTACATACCCCGCCTTCTCCGGAACTGACCCTGGCTTGCTAAATGACCACGCTTCTGCCTAATGCTAAACTGTACCTTCCTCTGCCTTCTCCGGAACTGACCCTGGACTGCTAAACGACCACGCTTCTGCCTAACGCTAAACTGTACCTACCTCTGCCTGCTCTGGAACTGACCCTGGACTGTTTGACCACGTTTTTTGCCTGCCTCTTGGAATGATCTTTTACCCTGCTATGCTAGTGGGAACACAGGGGTCTCACATGTGAGGTGCTCCAGAATTGTTTTTCTGGATGAAGAAAACAAATTTTTTAGTTTTCTCATTCCCGATAAGGCTCTGGAGACTCAGAGGCTTCAAAGAGATTTGGGTTGGAGAAGCCTCTACCCCTGTCCCCATTCTTTCCTGGCCTGCTACTTGGACCATGTTCCTGCTTACTACCAGGACCAATACTTTGGCACTGCTGGCAAAGTCTCTACTTGCACTGACCCTGGACTGTATATGGACAGTATCCCTGCCTGTACTGACTATGGACAATATTCCTGCCTGCTGCCTTGGACAATTCCATTCACTGCCACTGACCACGTCCCTGCCTGTATGTTCATGCTATGTGTTAGAAACATGAAGGGCCTTGAAAAATGTGATAGATTGTAAGGAAATTAGATGTGATTTATGCTCCTAGAACGCCTGAATGTGCTACTTCAATGTTGGGCCTCTGTATATGGCCAGGCTGTGTAAAAGTCTCACATGTGGTATCGCCATACTCAGGAGGAGTAGCAGAATATATTTCAGGGTGTCATTTTTGCTATGTACATGCTGTGTTGGAAATATCTGAGAAATGGACAACTTTGTGTAAAAAAAAAAAAAAAAAAAAAAAAAAAAAAAGCGTTTTCATTTTTTTTCCACATTTTCCAAAAACTTCTGGAAAAAATAGAGTTAGGTACCTGGTAACTCTTTTTCTAAGAAGTCTTCCAGGGCAGCATTTGAGAGATAGGCTCCTCCTCTCTGAAACAGGAAACACATTAGTCCACCATTATAAATTTCACAGTCTTACCTGCGTGCCCCAGTTGTATTAAAGCACAAAAGGAAAACTCAGTAGATCTTAATAGCTCCCCCGTTGTACCTGGTATTTGTCTTTTCAAGGGTGGGAACTAGTGCTGCCCTGGAAGACTTCTTAGAAAAAGAGTTACCAGGTACCTAACTATTTTCTCGAATCGTCTTCCAGGGCAGCATCTGAGAGGATGTATCAAGCAATACTTACTAGGGTGGGGATAGAGACTGGAGCGACTTGCGACCAAGTGCCTGGCCTTGGTCAGACAGCTGGCCTATGCGATAGTGCCTTGCAAAGGCACTGAAGCTCGACAATGTCGCTGCCCTGCAGATCTGCTCTGGAATTGCCCCTTCCTCTGCGACCGAGGTAGCACAGGCTCTGGTTGTGTGTGCTCTGATCCCGCTTGGCGGAGTGAGGTTTTGTGCCTCATAGGTCGTCTGTATAGCCATTCTTATCCATCTGCTGATGGTATTCTTGGAAGCCTATTTCCCTTTGTTGACTCCTGCATAAATGACAAAAAGGGAGGTCGTTCTTCGCCAATCCTTCGTTCTTTCGAAGTATGTTTTCCACGTCGAGTTTGTTGCAAGTGTCTTTTTCCGCTATCCATAGTTTTTGGAAGCAAAGGTATGATGATATTTTGGGTTCTATGGAATGTTGAGGGGACCTTGGATAAGAAGGCCGGGTCTGGAGTGAGAATTATTTTGTCTAAATGTATTAGGCAGTATGGTTCCATTATAGACAGTGCTTGGATTTCGCTAACTCTTCTGGCTGATACTAGGGCCACAAGAAGTACAGTCTTTAAGGTGAGGTTTTTGTCTGAGCTATCTTCCATCGGTTCAAATGGAGGGGAAAGAAATCCTCCAAGTACTGTGAGCATGTCCCAAGTTGGAGTTCTATTCATTTTGGCTGGTCTAGCTCTTTTGGGTGACATCAGGAATCGCTTTATCAGCGGGTCCTCTGCTAGTCTTGAGTCCATGAACGAGGAGAGTGCATCAACATGTACCTTCAGCGTACTTGGGGATATATTTTTGTCTGCTCCATCTTGTAGAAAATCCAGGATTGTTGGGATTATTCCTCTTTTGGAATACGGTTGTTTTTGTTCCAGGAGACAAACTTTTTCCTCACTTTCTCGTAGATCGCCCTAGTTACGGGCTTCCTGCTGTTTAGGATGGTATTGATCCAATTGTCTGACAATCATTTGTTCTGAAGTCTCACCCCTTCAGTACCCAGGCCGAAAGCTTCAAGATTCTGTGGTTCGGGTGGTTGACTGTGATAGGAGATCTGGCCGGTCCGTCCGTGAGTGTCAGCTGAGGCTGGATGCTGAGGTTTTTCAGGTGGCTAAACCATGCCCTTTGTGGCCAGTGCAGTGCTATTAGTATCACCATTGCTCTCTCTGCCTTTATTTTTTTAATCACCCTTGGTATTGTGGCAGTTGGAGGGAATGCATAGCATAGTTGCCATCCCCAGCTCTGGTTAAAGGCCTCTACTCCGCTGTTGCCATCTGTGGGGTCCAGAGAAAAATTTTGGTGATTTTGCATTCGCTTTGGAGGCGAATAGATCTACCTCGGGTACTCCCCACTTTTGAGTGATTTGTGCGAAGGTCGCTTGGTCCAGAGACCACTCCGTCTGTTTTGTGGTCTTCCGGCTCAGGAAGTTTGCCAGCGCATTGTCTGTTCCTTTCAGATAGATACCCGATATTGACTTTGTTTGATTCTGCCCATAGTAGGATTTTCTCCGTCAGCTTCATCAAGCTTCGGGACTTTGTCCCACCTTGCCTGTTTAGATTTACAATCGGACAACGTCACGACTGTGGTATCTTTACGTTTCTCCCCTGTATTGCTGGTTTGAACGCTTTTAATGCTTCCCCCACAGCTGTTAGCTCTCTCATGCTTGAGGAGGCTTGGGACTATTTGGAGGTCCATTTTCCCTGTGAGCAGAGGCCCTCCAAGTGTGCCCCCCAGCTTAGGGCGTTGACATCGGTGGTGATCCCGATTGGCTCGGATTGGGCCCATTTGCATCCTTCGATGTATCGAAGTAGATTGAGCCACCATTGTAGTGTTAGTTTGACTGTGGTTGGAACAGGAATGGACCTGTCTAGGGATGAGTGGCTGCCATCCTACTGGGACAGAATGTAGTTCTGTAGAGATCTCGTGTGAATCTGTGCCCAGGTGATAGCTGGAATAGCAGACGTCATCAGTCCTAGTACGGCCATACCTTGTCTGATTGTTATGGCGTTGGTCCTTATTAGGAAGGTTACTGCCTGTGTGATTTTTTTGTTCTTTTCTTCCGTTAGGAAGGTTTTTGTTATTCTGGAGTACAGTATATAGCCAAAATATACCACTCACTGGCTTGGGGTCATCCGTGAGACTTTTCTGCATTATCCATCTCCGGTTTTGCAGATAGGACATACTTGTGCACAGGTTGTTCTCTAGGGCCTCTGCTGAGTCCGCAAAGAACAGTAAATTGTCTAAATATGGTATTATGCCAATACCTTGTTGTCTTAGACCTTTTAACGCTTCTGCCATTATCTTTGAGAAGATTTTTGGTGCAGAGGAGATGCCGAAAAGGAGAGCTGTGTATTGTGGGTGCAGCGTAATTGCTGGCCCTTGTACTGCGAACCTCAGGAATTTTTGATGACCCTCCTTTATGGGGACATGTAGGTAGGCATCCTGTAGGTCTATTGTCGCCATAAATGTCTCCCGTGGAAGGATGTTCCCTAGGTGTGTCACTCTCCAGAAGTTCTTGAAGCTGGGTTAGCCAGGTTGATAAAGTCCGGGCTGTGCAGGTGGAAGCTATTGCCGGATTTCCATGGGGTCGTTTAAGGTACCCGCGTCGTCAAAGGCCAAGTCAGATTTGTGACTTTTGCCAGAGAAGCATCCACTTTGGGGCATTTAGTACAGGTTTTGGTGTCTGTCTCTGCAAACGGGTCTGCGTTTGACTGTGGCTGGCATGAAGAGTTTTTTCTCTGGGTCTTCCCACTCTTTTTTTTTTTTTTTTAAATCTTTAAGAGTTTGGTGTACAGGGAATGTTCTAGGCTTCCTGGGTTGCAGCTCTTTATACATCTTGTCATGTACTGTGAAAAGGATAAAGGAAGCTGCGCTAATAAATGGAAAGTCCATACAATTGCTTGTGGGTAAATCAGTAGACAGTTCAATCTAATTAATCAAAACACCAGGGTGAACCAAATCAAACGTGCCGCCACCTTAAGAAAAGCCTGCTTACCAGCTGGCAAGCAAAGTCGGGCAGATGGCTTATACCCAGCCAGGGCCTTTGCTTGTACAGAAGATCAGCTACGACCTTGATCAGAGCCCCGGGACCGCCCGATCTCCCCCAACACCGCACCGGCAAAAATCACGAGAGTGAGTTCTGTGGATTTATGTTCCTTAATACCTAGCGTGTCCACTATGCTTTTAGAAGGCTATTCTTATCCTCTGATAGAAATAAAGTTGCCCTCTGAAACCGCATCTTCCTCGTCGGTGTCTGAGCAAAGGTCATTCTCCGATTCGGATTCATCCGAATCCTCTTCTTGTTCTGTCTGTTCCCTGTTACCTGAAGGAACGCATATCCGGTGGTAGACGGAGTATTGGTCTGACTGACGCTTGATGGCGCTTCTAACTTTTTAATAGCTGAGGCACCATAGTGCTCTGTATTTCTTTCTTTAAAGAGCTGAGCAGATCTTTCAGATACCCTTGCGATTCTTTGGCCACCATTTTGTCTATACATTTTTGATATAGGGGTTTTTTCCCCATTCTGGGGAAAATCGGTGGCTGCAGGAAGCTCATGTTTGCTTGCTTTCCACTTCCCTTTCCTCAGGGGTCTTCGCCTGAAATCAAGCACAAAAAAGGTCCCCGTGAGGTAGGCGGGTAAAGGCTGCCTGTAAGTAGGCAGTTTTACAGTAAGGTTAAGACAGAGGTGACTCTGGAGTATTCTGGCTTACCTTGGAGCTGTCCTGGCTTGCAGGATCCGCAGGGCAGAGTGGAGAAGCGTCAGACATGGTCAGCCACCAGGATCCTCTGCTTAGAGGGGCCTTTTAAACTGCTTCCTGCTTAAGCTCCGGCCCCGCCCCCAGCTGACCCCATGCAGGTTGGTGGATATACCTGCACATGCCGTTGCAATTGGTATTCTCCCTTTTGGGTCCAATAGGGAGGAGGACTCTGCTGCAGTATGCATTTATATGGATATATTTGCTATTGTTAAAAATCTTTTTTTTTTTAAATTCCCGCCCCCGGAAGTGATGTAACCGTAGCCCATTCTGAGTCCCTGGAAGCAGGCCACTAACCCGGAAGTGTCTCCGGCGCCATCTTGGTACACCCCACCGGGCCTCCATGAGGAGAGGCTGGTTCTGCGGTGTGTACAGGACGCCAATCGCGGCGAAAACACCGGCGATCAAGCGGGCGGTGGGTGCGGACATCACGGGGGTAGGAGACTAACAAAAAATAAGCCGTGTGGCACCTACCCGTCTGGCGCGGCAGTAATCAGGGGGTGAGGCATCCATACCGCTGTACGCTCTTCATGTCTGGAAGTATGTTTCCAGAATTTGCACATGGAGTTCCCTGGTGAAAAACTGCAGCAGGTCCCTTGAGCAGCGGCATGGGGGAAATATGCTGCCCCTGCTTGCCCTCCCAAGGCCCGCAGGGCTGGATGGGATGCTGGCAGGGAGTCTCCTGCAACTAGCACAGAGACTGAAGTAAAATAACAAACGTTTCTTTTGCAGCTCCTGTGGGTCCGGAGGAAACACAAACAACTGAGGCATGCAGGTAAGAATGTGAAATTTATAATGGTGGACTAATGTGTTTCCTGTTTCAGGGAGGAGCCTATCTCTCAGATGCTGCCCCGGAAGACGATTCGAGAAAAATGAACCGTTCAAAAGACTCATTATGCCTCATAGATTATACGTTGGGGTGTTTGCTTTCCAAAATGGTGTCACTTTGTGGGCATTTCCATTGTCCTGGTGCTCCAGGGCCTTCAAAAGTGTAATAGGGGGTTGAGAGATTAGATATGTAATTTATGCTCCTAGAACGCCTGAATGTGCTACTTCAATGTCGGGCCTCTATATGTGGCCAGGCTGTGAAAGTCTCACATGTTACATAGTTACATAGTAGGTGAGGTTGAAAAAAGACGCAAGTCCATCAAGTCCAACCCATGTGTGTGATTATGTGTCAGTATTACATTACATATCCCTGTATGTTGCGGTCATTCTGGTGATTATCTAATAGTTTCTTGAAGCTATCAATGCTCCCCGCTGAGACCACCGCCTGTGGAAGGGAATTCCACATCCTTGCCGCTCTTACAGTAAAGAACCCTCTACGTAATTTAAGGTTAAACCTCTTTTCTTCTAATTGTAATGAGTGGCCACGAGTCTTATTAAACTCTCTTCTGCAAAAAAGTTTTATCCCTATTGTGGGGTCACCAGTACAGTACTTGTAAATTGAAATCATATTCCCTCTCAAGCGTCTTCTCCAGAGAGAATACGTTCAGTGCTCGCAACCTTTCCTCATAACTAAGATCCTCCAGACCCTTTATTAGCTTTGTGCCCTTCTTTGTACTCGCTCCATTTCCAGTACGTCCCTCCTGAGGACTGGTGCCCAGAACTGGACAGCATACTCCAGGTGCGGCCGGACCAGAGTCTTGTAGAGCGGGAGAATTATCGTTTTATCTCTGGAGTTGATCCCCTTTTAATTCATGCATATATTCTGTTTGCTTTATTAGCAGCAGCTTGGCATTGCATGCCATTGCTGAGCCTATCATCTACTAGGACCCCCAGGTCCTTTTCCATCCTAGATTCCCCCAGAGGTTCTCCCCCCAGTGTATATTGCATTCATATTTTTGCCACCCAAATGCATTATTTTGCATTTTTCTACATTGAACCTCATTTGCCATGTAGTCGCCCACCCCATTAATTTGTTCAGGTCTTTTTGCAAGATTTCCACATCCTGCAGAGAAGTTATTGCCCTGCTTAGCTTAGTATCGCCTGCAAATACAGAGATTGAACTGTTTATCCCATCCTCCAGGTCGTTTATGAACAAATTAAATAGGATTGGTCCCAGCACAGAACCCTGGGGAACCCCACTACCCACCCCTGATCATTCTGAGTACTCCCATTTATCACCACCCTCTGAACACGCCCTTGTAGCCAGTTTACAATCCATTTACTCACCCTATGGTCCATGCCAACGCACCTTATTTTGTACAGTAAACGTTTATGGGGAACTGTGTCAAATGTTTTTGCAAAATCCACATACACCACGTCTACGGGCCTTCCTTTATCTAGATGGCAACTCACCTCCTCATAGAAGGTTAATAGATTGGTTTAGCAAGAATGATTCTTCATGAATCCATGCTGATTACTGCTAATGATATTATTCTTATTACTAAAATTTTGTATATAGTCCCTTATCATCCCCTCTAAGAGTTTACATACTATTGAAGTTAGTCTAACTGGTCTGTAATTCCCAGGGATGTTTTTTGGGCCCTTTTTAAATATTGGTGCTACATTGGCTTTTCTCCAATCAGCTGGTACCATTCCAGTCAATAGACTGTCTGTAAAAATTAGGAACAACGGTCTGGCAATCACCTGACTGAGTTCCCTAAGTACCCTCGGATGCAAGCCATCTGGTCCCGGTGATTTATTAATGTTAAGTTTCTCAAGTCTAATTTTAATTCCGTCCTCTGTTAACCATGTAGGTGCTTCCTGTGTTGTGTCATGAGGATAAACACTGCAGTTTTGGTTACTGAAGCCCCCCGATTCACTCGTGAAGACTGAGGAGAAGAATAAATTCAATACCTTTGCCATCTCCCCATCCTTTGTAACCAGATGTCCTTCCTTATTCTTTATGGGGCCAATATGGTCTGTCCTCCCTTTTTTACTGTTTACATACTTAAAGAATTTCTTAGGATTTTTTTTGCTCTCCTCCGCTATGTGTCTTTCATGTTCTATCTTAGCCGTCCTAATTGCACCCTTACATTTCTTATTGCATTCTTTATAAAGTCTGAAAACTGAGGATGATCCCTCAACTTTGTATTTTTACAATGTATGTGGTACAATGTATGTGGTATCACAATACTCAGGAGGAGTAGCAGAATATATTTTGGGGTGTCATTTGTGGAATGTACATGTCATGTGAGAGAAATAACCTGTTATATTGACAATTTGGTATAAAAAAATAAATAAAAAAAATCTAAATATTGCAAAGAATTGTGGGAAAAAATGACAACTTCAAAAAACTCACCATGCCTCTTACTAAATACCTTGGAATGTCTACTTTCCAAAAAGGGGTCATTTTGTGGGTATTTGTACTTTCCTGGTTTGTTAGGGTCTCAAGAAATTAGATAGGCCTCAGTACATCAGGTGTGATCAGATGTGATCAATTTTCAGTGATTGGCACCATAGCTTGTAGACTAAGGCTGGCCATACACCTATAGATTATCTGCAGATTTTCTATGGTTAGATGGAAAAAGTGGGAGATTCCTCCATCCACACAGTTTAGCGAACATGGAGAGATCTGTTGCACATTTTCTATCTAACCATAGAAAATCTGCAGATAATCTATAGGTGTATGGCCAGCTTAACTTTCACACAGACTAAATAATATCTACTAATTTGGGTTATTTTTACCAAAGATATGTAGCAGTATAATTTTTTCCCGAAATTTATTTAGAAAAATTACTTATTTGCAAAATTTTATAATAGAAATGAAGAAAAATTCATTTTTTTTTTACAAAATTTTCGGTCTTTTTTCATTTATAGCACAGAAAATAAAAAACCCAGAGGTGATCAAATACCACCAAAAGAAAGCTATTTGTGTGAAAAAAAGGACGAACATTTCATATGGGTACAGTGTTGCATGACTGAGTAATTGTCATTCAAAATGTGAGAGCACCGAAAGCTGAAAATTGGTCTGGTTAGGAAGGGGGTTCAAGTGCCCAGTGGTCAAGTGATTAAACATAACATGTATCCCTATCCACTCAGTTTCCCCATTTAGGGGGAGAGGAGACCCCCCCCCCCCCTCCAGCTGATGAGACACACGCTGTATTAGCACAGATTTAACCACTTGCAGCCTTCCCTATTACACAATAACGGCGGCAAAGTGGTTTGATAATTCTGATCGGACGTCATATGACGTGATCAGGATTATCCGCTATTGGGTGCCCCCGGGGGCACGCACCATGGCGATCGGGGGTGACGCTTGTGCCTCGGACACAGCGCATCCCCCATCAGGGTAAACAGCCAATAAAAATGTGATCGGCTGTGTCCAATAACAGCCGGTCACATGTCAAAACAAATCGGGCACGCGCACAATGCGCGCCGCCGTGGGTGCGCAGCGCGCCGATCGGAGAAGGTGAGTGTCCCTCGGACACAGCGCATCTCCGATCAGGGTAAACAGCCAATGAAATGGCTCTTTACCCATGTGATCGGCTGTGTCCAATCACAGCCGGTCACAAAGTATAAACACTGTGGCGGTTTCCAGGGATCTCTCCTTCTCTCTCCTCGCACACCGATTTTGTGAGGAGAGAGAAGGAGAGATCTGATCAATGAGTAAAACATCTTTATTTTTACATCTACTGTCTGCACAACACAAACCCCCCTCATCAATAAAGAGAACCTGTCACAGCCCATCAGAACCTGTCACAGCCCATCATCGGTACCGCCACCAGTACCAACTGGATCTGACAGCCCATCTGTCACACAGGCTGCCATCAGTACCACTAACGATGCCGCTATTAGTACCGCCATCAGTAACATCTGGATCTGACAGCCCATCTGTCATAGCCCATCTGTCACACAGGCCCGCCATCAGTACCGTCGCACAGTCCCGCCATAAGTACCGTCGCACAGGCCATCAGTAACCTGTCAGTACCATCACACAGGCCCACCATCAGTGAGCTGTCAGTAGCACCACCAGTTCCGTCACACAGGCCCGCCAAAAGTACCACCATCATGTACCAAAGAGTTTACACAGCTGAGGAGGCATATAACATCCTTACCATGTCGGATGAGAGCAGCGGGGAGCTCTCATTATCCGATTCTGGTTCGGAATACGAGCCAGTGGAGCGTAGCGGATCGGAGTCCGAGTCAGCGGAGGAAACCGTCACTCCTAAAAAAGTAAGGAGATCAGGACCTAGATCAGAAAACCTGCCTACCACCAGCAGTGCCAGACCCCAGGAAGGGGAGCCCAGTACAAGTACTGGAATTGCACATCCAGCCCAAAGAATACGGGCCCAGTCCTACCTTCCCGATGCCCTGGCAAACCCCTTATGGTTGCCTGCCAACTCAGGATCCGCTACAATCCCCCCTTTCACTGCACAGCCAGGTGTGCAGCCCAACATTTCGAATTTTTCATATTTGGACTATTTCCATTTGTTTTTCCCGGAAGATGTGTTGCAGTACATGGTAGACCAAACAAATCTCTATGCAGAGCAATTTATTGCTGCCAACTCCAGTTCGTCCTACGCCCGTATGTTCCATTGGCGACGTCTCACACTAGACGAATTCAAATTGTTCTTGGGCCTTACTTTTAATACGGGGTTTACAAAGAAAAACAAACTGCATGCCTACTGGTCCACCCACCCCATCCACCACATGCCCCTATATTCTTCTGTTATGTCCAGGACACGGTACAATATGATAATGCGTTTCCTACATTTCAATGACAATTTGCAGTGCCCTCCCCAAGATCATCCCAACCACGACAAATTATATAAGCTTCGCCCCCCAATAAATTCTTTTACCAAACGATTTTCTGAAGTCTTTATCCCTGATCAAAATATTTGTGTAGACGAATCCCTTGTCCACTTTACTGGCCGGCTGAATATCAAGCAGTATATCCCAAGTAAGAGAGCCAGGTACGGGGTGAAATTGAACAAATTATGTGACCGAGCCACTGGTTACCTGTACTCATTTCGTATTTATGAGGGAAAAGACTCCCAGCTCCAGCCCCGTGAGTGCCCCACATACATAGGAACCAGTGGTAAAATTGTGTGAGACCTTGCATACCCCCTGTTCAAAAAAGGTTACCACTTATATGTAGATAATTACTACAGCAGCTTGCCCCTTTTCCGTCACCTGTATTGTGAAAAAACCCTGGCCTGCGGTACCTTCCGAAAAAATAGGAAGGGCTTCCCACAGAATTTACTAGCAAAACGGCTACAAAAGGGGGAAGCCGCATTCATGAGGAATGAGGAGGTGTTGGCCATGAAGTGGCGGGACAAGAAGGATGTTTACATGAAGACTACAATTCACAATGACACCTTGGTGGAGGTTCAGAGAAGACGCGGCCCCGTAGTAAAGCCTGAATGTGTCCATGACTACAATCTGTATATGGGGGGGTGGATTTAAATGACCAGATACTGCAACCATATTTGTCAACCCGCAAGTCCAAATATTGGTATAAAAAAGTTGCATTTCATCGGTTTCATATGGCCATGTTCAATTCATTTGTCTGCTATCAAAAATCACCCGAAAACCAACCCATCACCTACCTCAAAAATATTGAAAACATTGTCACTGCCCTTATTTACCAGCAAGGACCCACCCCAGGAAGCATTCGCTCCGATAGTGTGAGTCGACTTCATGAGCAACATTTTCCCTATAACATTCCCCCCACAGAATCCGGAAGAAGACGACAAAAGAGATGTTGTGTATGCTCAAGTGGAGGAGCTAGAGATACAAGTTATTATTGTCCCCAATGTCCCTCCCAACCTGACCTGTGTATCTGTGATTGCTTCAAAAATTATCACACATCCATCAGATATTAGTTCCCCTTATTAGTAACAGACTGCCATTTCCCCATGTCAATTACCTGTGTGCATCATTTGCCTGCCACCATGTTTCTACCTTCCATGTTAACTGACCCTGGCCTGTTTACCCACAATGTCTTTGCCTGCCGTCTTTAACCACGTTTCTGACTTCCACGTGCACCGACCTCAGCCTGTTTACCGACGATGCCTTCGCCTGCCAATTGGACTGATCTTTTGCCCTTCTACTTCAGTACACAGGGGTCTCACATATGTGAGGGGCTTCAGAATAGCGTTCTGAGTAGAGAAAATCAGTTTTTGGTTTTCTGTGTTCCCAGAACAGGGTCTGGTTGCCCGGAGGCTTCAAAGAGATTTGGGTGGGAGATGCCTCTACCCCTGTCCCAGTGTCCTTAAGCTTAATGGTCCTTCCTGCTGCCTGGACCAATACTTTGGCTGTGCTGACCATATCGCTGCCTGTAATGACCCAGGACTTTATGGACTGTTTATTTCTGCTACCTGGACCAATACTTTGGCTGTGTTGACCATATCTCGGCCTGCTGCCTCTACTGACTATAGACAGTATTTTTGCCTGGACATCTCTGCCTGCTACCTGGACCAATGCTGTGGCTGTGCTGACAGTATCTCTGCCTGAACTAACTATGGACAGTATTGCTGCCTGGACGATTGCTTTTGCTGTCGCTGACCACATCCCTGCCTGCTGCCTGGACCAATGCTCTCCTCTGTGGACCACTACACTACTAAAACCACAGGTAATCTTTTGTTATTTGGTATGTACATGTTATGTATTATAAATATGAAGGGCCTTCAAAAATATGATCGGTAGTCATGAAATATGTGTAATTTATGCTCCTAGAACGACTGGAGGTGCTATTTGGATGTTGGGCCTCTGTATGTGGCCAGGCTGTGTAAAAGTGTCACACATGTGGTATCGTTAAACTCAGGAGTAGCAGAATGTATTTTGGGGTGTCATTTCTGCTATGTACATGCTATGTGTTTAGAATATCTTATAGGCCTTTTATCCGGCATGGATCTACCCAAATTCTTTTAAAGCTTGGACAACATCAGGCATTCAGACACTAAATGACTTCATAGCATCTAAATCATTCCTTTCATTCCCATCGCTTAGAGAAAAATATGATCTACCAAACTCTGAGATATTTAGATATCTCCAAATCAAAAACTTCTATACACCATTCCTAAAGGGGGATACACCATTATCCCAATTATCCATTTTTGAATCAATCTGTACAAAAGATCCATTTGCTAAAGGTACAATTTCATCACTTTATAATCAATTATATGGAGTAGCAAATCTTAATAGACCCTCTTACGTTCAGAGGTGGGAGGAGGACCTGGGACGAACTTTAGAAGACACGGACTGGTCTAACATATGGCTCACATCTAAGTCATCTTCACCCAACATCTTAGCACTGGAGACGAATTATAAAGTCCTAACTCGCTGGTACCTTGTACCCGCTAGAGTGGCAAAATATTCACCTAATACCTCAGCTCTTTGTTTTCGAGGATGCCCAGAAATAGGCACACATTTACACATATGGTGGACGTGCCCAGTAATCCAAAGCTTCTGGAAGGAAGTCTTCGTGATTGCATCTAAAATATTTAAAAAAATAATACAACCAGATCCATATATAACTTTACTTAATCTAAAACCGGAATGGTTAACACTCTCTCAATTCAAACTTATGATCCAACTAATAACGGCTGCAAAACAAACAGTGGCCAAGGCATGGAAATCTCCTACATTGGTACTAGCAGAAACAATTCACAGAATGAATAATACAATGTCCCATGCTAAGATGGTAGCCATCGATCAAAATCAAATTCCAAAATTTGAAAAACTTTGGCATCCTTGGATAAAACAACAGTTCCTGTCAAACTTCAATGACTCTGTCCTGTTGCCATAGTAACAGATTAAATGACTTACAGAGACACCCATTCTAAGGCTTCAAAGAGAACTAAAAATAATAATAAACTGACGAGCGGGACAACCTTGTGGACCATACCTCTACCTTTCTACCCTTTTTCTTCTTTCTCTTTCCTTTTCTCCACCTTACGATTAAAGCTCATTATCAGAATTTATTTGACCTATATACACTCTACCTGTAAACAATATGTATAGTAGGTATAAATCATTTAAATACCTACAAAAGTAACTAAGGAAATGACATATATCTTTAATTTAGGTTTACGTGAACCCAATGTTTAATATTTAAAATTTCATGATATTTACCTATATAAACCCTACTGTAAAACAATGAGCTTACTTTATAGATCCTTGTAAACTTACTTTATGTATCTTTATAACATTGTATACTCAATAAACTTCTTTTGACAAGGAAAAATATCTTATAAATCGACAACTTTGTGTAAAAAAAAAATGCGGTTTATTTTTTTTTCCCACGTTTTCCGAAAACTTCTGGAAAAAAAAATGAACCGTTCAAAAGACTCATTATGCCTCATAGATTATACGTTGGGGTGTTAGCTTTCTAAAATGGGGTCATTTTGTGGGCATTTCCATTGTTCTGGTGCTCCAGGGCCATCAAATGCAGATAGGTCGTCATGAAATTACATGTGTAATTTTGCTCCCAGAATTCCTGGAGGTGCTCCCTGCATGTTGGGCCTCTGTATGTAGCCAGGCTGTGTAAAAGTCTCATACATGTGGTATCGCCATACTCAGGGAGGAGTAGCAGAATGTATTTTTGGGTGTAGTTGCAAGTATATGCATGCTGTGTTCAAGAAATAACCTGTCAATACAATAAGTTTGTGTGTGAAAAAAAAAAAAAGTCTTCATTTTCCCAAGAATTGAGGGAAAAATATTACAACTTAAAAAAACTCACCATGCCTCTTACTAAATACCTTGGAATGTCTACTTTCCAAAAAGGGGGTATTTGGGGGGTATTTGTACTTTCCTTGATTGTTAGTGTCTCAAGAAATGAGATAGGCCTTCAGTACATCAGGTGTGATCAGATGTGATCTATTTTCAGTGATTTGCACCCTAACTTGTAGACTCTAACTTTCACACAGACTAAATAATATCCACTAATTTGGGTTATTTTTACCAAAGATATGTAGCAGTATAAATTTTGGCCCAAATTTATGAAGAAAAATGACTTATTTGCAAAATTTTACAATAGAAGCTAAAAAAAAAAAAAAAAAAAAAAAAAAAGTGTTTTTTTTCAAAATTTTCGCTCTTTTTTCGCTTATATCGCAAAAAAGAAAACCCAGCGGTGATTAAATACCACCAAAAGAAAGCTCTAGTTGTGAGAAAAAAAATGATAAAAATTTTGTTTGGATACAGTGTAGCATGACAGAGTAATTGTCATTCAAAGTGTGAGAGTACTGAAAGCTGAAAATTGGTCTGGGCGGGAAGGTGTTTAACCACTTGACGACCGCCTCACGCCGATGTACGTCGGCAAAGTGGCACGGACAGGCAAAATCACGTACAGGGTACGTGATTTGCCTTCCGCGGGTGGGGGGGTCCGATCGGACCCCCCCCCGGTGCCCGAGGCGGTCGTCTTTTGTCCAGCGGCGATCGGTGATGAGGGGGAGACCATCCGTTCGTGGCCCCCCCCTCGCGATCGCCGCCGGCCAATGAGAATCTTCCTTTGCTGCTGTATGCTAAACAGCAGCAAAGGAAATGATGTCATCTCTCCTCGGCTCGGTAATTTCCGTTCCGGCCCGAGGAGAGAAGACATCAATGTGAGTGCACCAACACACACACACACACACACAGTAGAACATGCCAGGCACACAAAACACCCCGATCCCCCCCCCGATCGCCCCCCGATCCCCCCCCCAATCACCCCCCCCTGTCACAAACTGACACCAGCAGTTTTATTTTTTTTTTTTTTTTCTGATTACTGCATAGTGTCAGTTTGTGACAGTTAGTGTGTTAGGGCAGTTAGTATTACCCCCCTTTAGGTCTACGGTACCCCCCTAACCCCCCCTAATAAAGTTTTAACCCCTTGATCACCCCCTGTCACCAGTGTCACTAAGCGATCATTTTTCTGATCGCTGTATTAGTGTCGCTGGTGACGCTAGTTAGTGAGGTAAATATTTAGGTTCGCTGTCAGCGTTTTATAGCGTCAGGGACCCCCATATACTACCTAATAAATGTTTTAACCCCTTGATTGCCCCCTAGTTAACCCTTTCACCACTGATCACCGTATAACCGTTACGGTTGACGCTGGTTAGTTTGTTTATTTTTTATAGTGTCAGGGCACCCGCCGTTTATTACCGAATAAAGGTTTAGCCCCCCGATCGCCCGGCGGTGATATGCGTCGCCCCAGGCAGCGTCAGATTAGCGCCAGTACCGCTAACACCCACGCACGCAGCATGCGCCTCCCTTAGTGGTATAGTATCTGATCGGATCAATATCTGATCCGATCAGCTCTATACTAGCGTCCCCAGCAGTTTAGGGTTCCCAAAAACGCAGTGTTAGCGGGATCAGCCCAGATACCCGCTAGCAACTGGGTTTTGTGCCTCCGCCCAGCCCACCCAAGTGCAGTATCGATCGATCACTGTCACTTACAAAACACTAAACGCATAACTGCAGCGTTCGCAGAGTCAGGCCTGATCCCTGCGATCGCTAACAGTTTTTTTGGTAACATTTTGGTGAACTGGCAAGCACCAGCCCCAGGCGTCAGGTTAGCGCCAGTACCGCTAACACCCACGCACGCAGCATACGCCTCCCTTAGTGGTATAGTATCTGAACGGATCAATATATGATCCGATCAGATCTATACTAGCGTCCCCAGCAGTTTAGGGTTCCCGAAAACGCAGTGTTAGCGGGATCAGCCCAGATACCTGCTAGCACCTGCGTTTTGCCCCTCCGCCCGGCCCAGCCCAGCCCACCCAAGTGCAGTATCGATCGATCGATCACTGACACTTACAAAACACTAAACGCATAACTGCAGCGTTCACAGAGTCAGGCCTGATCCCTGCGATCGCTAACAGTTTTTTTGGTAGTATTTTGGTGAACTGGCAAGCACCAGCCCCAGGCAGCATCAGGTTAGCGCCAGTAGCGCTAACACCCACGCACGCACCGTACATCTCCCTTAATGGTATAGTATCTGATCGCATCAATATATGATCCGATCAGATCTATACTAGCGTCCCCAGCAGTTTAGGGTTCCCAAAAACGCAGTGTTAGCGGGATCAGCCCAGATACCTGCTAGCACCTGCGTTTTGCCCCTCCGCCCGGCCCGGCCCAGCCCACCCAAGTGCAGTATCGATCGATCACTGTCACTTACAAAACACTAAACGCATAACTGCAGCGTTCGCAGAGTCAGGCCTGATCCCTGCGATCGCTAACAGTTTTTTTTGTAGCGTTTTGGTGAACTGGCAAGCACCAGCGGCCTAGTACACCCCGGTCGTAGTCAAACCAGCACTGCAGTAACACGTGGTGACGTGGCGAGTCCCATAAGTGCAGTTGAAGCTGGTGAGGTGGCAAGCACAAGTAGTGTCCCGCTGCCACCAAAAAGACAAACACAGGCCCGTCGTGCCCATAGTGCCCTTCCTGCTGCATTCGCCAATCCTAATTGGGAACCCACCGCTTCTGCAGCGCCCGTACTTCCCCCATTCACATCCCCAACCAAATGCAGTCGGCTGCATGAGAGGCATTTTTATGTCCTCCCGAGTACCCCTACCCAACGAACCCCCCAAAAAAGATGTGTCTGCAGCAAGCGCGGATATAGGCGTGACGCCCACTATTATTGTCCCTCCTGTCCTGACAATCCTGGTCTTTGCATTGGTGAATGTTTTGAACGCTACCATTCACTACTTGAGTATTAGTGTAGGGTACAGCATTGCACAGACTAGGCGCCATTTCACAGGGTCTCCCAAGATGCCATCGCATTTTGAGAGACCCGAACCTGGAACCGGTTACAGTTACAAAAGTTAGTTACAAAAAAAGTGTAAAAAAAAAAATAGTTGTTGTTTTATTGTTCTCTCTCTCTCTATTCTCTCTCTCTATTGTTCTGCTCTTTTTTACTGTATTCCACTGTATCATATAGTTAGTAAGGTTGAATAAAGACACCAGTCCATCCAGTTCAACCTGAGTGAGTGTGTGACTACAACCCTGACCCTTGTCCCTAACCCTATACATCGCACACTCACATCAGTCCCTACCCTCAATCCAAGGTCCCCATTCATATACTAGGGCCAATTTTGGACAGAAGCCAATTAACCTACCAGCATGTCTTTTTGTCTTCAGGTACGCCATTCACGACTTTGAGTGGTTATACCAGAATGATGCCTGCAGGTTTAGGTATCATCTTGGTATCATTCTTTTCAGCCAGCGGTCGGCTTTCATGTAAAAGCAATCCTAGCGGCTAATTAGCCTCTAGACTGCTTTTACAAGCCGTGGGAGGGAATGCCCCCCCCCCCACCGTCTTCCGTGTTTTTCTCTGGCTGTCCTGTCTCAACAGGGAACCTGAGAATGCAGCCGGTGATTCAGCCAGCTGACCATAGAGCTGATCAGAGACCAGAGTGGCTCCAAACATCTCTATGGCCTAAGAAACCGGAAGCTACGAGTATTTCATGACTTAGATTTCGCCGGATGTAAATAGCGCCATTGGGAAATTGGGGGAGCATTTTATCACACCGATCTTGGTGTGGTCAGATGCTTTGAGGGCAGAGGAGAGATCTAGGGTCTAATAGA
Source organism: Lithobates clamitans (assembly GCA_037952925.1). Taxonomy (NCBI): domain Eukaryota; kingdom Metazoa; phylum Chordata; class Amphibia; order Anura; family Ranidae; genus Lithobates; species Lithobates clamitans. Next base: position 34,082 of record JBBGZY010000209.1, read on the forward strand.
CCACAATTTTTTCAAAAAAGAGTACCTGTCACTACCTATTGCTATCATAGGGGATATTTACATTCCCCGAGATAACAATAAAAATGATTAAAAAAAAAAATATGAAAGGAACAGTTTAAAAGTAAGATTAAAAAAGCAAAAAAATAATAAAGAAAAAAAAAAAAGAAAAAAAACACCCCTGTCGCCCCCTGCTCTCGCACTAAGGCGAACGCAAGCGGCGGTCTGTCGTCAAACGTAAACAGCAATTGCACCATGCATGTGAGGTATCACCGCGAAGGCCAGATCGAGTGCAGTAATTTTTCCAGTAGACCTCCTCTGTAAATCTAAAGTGGTAACCTGTAAAGGCTTTTGAAGGCTTTTAAACATGTATTTATTTTGTTGCCACTGCACGTTTGTGCGCAATTTTAAAGCATGTCATGTTTGGTATCCATGTACTCGGCCTAAGATCATCTTTTTTATTTCATCAAACATTTGGGCAATATAGCGTGTTTTAGTGCATTAAAATTTAAAAAAGTGTGTTTTTTCCCCAAAAAATGCGTTTGAAAAATCGCTGCGCAATTACTGTGTGAAAAATAAAAATGAAACACCCACCATTTTAATCTGTAGGGCATTTGCTTTAAAAAAATATATAATGTTTGGGGGTTCAAAGTAATTTTTTTGCAAAAAAAAAAAAACTTTTTCATGTAAACAATAAGTGTCAGAAAGGGCTTTGTCTTCAAGTGGTTAGAAGAGTGGGTGATGTGTGACATAAGCTTCTAAATGTTGTGCATAAAATGCCAGGACAGTTCAAAACCCCCCCAAATGACCCCATTTTGTAAAGTAGACACCCCAAGCTATTTGCTGAGAGGCATGTCGAGTCCATGGAATATTTTATATTGCGACACAAGTTGCGGGAAAGAGACAAATTTTTTTTTTTTTTTTTTTTTGCACAAAGTTGTCACTAAATGATATATTGCTCAAACATGCCATGGAAATATGTGAAATTACACCCCAAAATACATTCTGCTGCTTCTCCTGAGTACGGGGATACCACATGTGTGAGACTTTTTGGGAGCCTAGCCGCGTACGGGACCCCGAAAACCAAGCACCGCCTTCAGGCTTTCTAAGGGCGTGAATTTTTGATTTCACTCTTCACTGCCTATCACAGTTTCGGAGGCCATGGAATGCCCAGGTGGCACAAAACCCCCCCAAATGACCCCATTTTGGAAAGTAGACACCCCAAGCTATTTGCTGAGAGGTATAGTGAGTATTTTGCAGACCTCACTTTTTGTCACAAAGTTTTGAAAATTGAAAAAAGAAAAAAAAAAATGTTTTTTCTTGTCTTTCTTCATTTTCAAAAACAAATGAGAGCTGCAAAATACTCACCATGCCTTTCAGCAAATAGCTTGGGGTGTCTACTTTCCAAAATGGGGTCATTTGGGGGGGTTTTGTGCCACCTGGGCATTCCATGGCCTCCGAAACTGTGATAGGCAGTAAAGAGTGAAATCAAAAATTTTCACCCTTAGAAATCCTGAAGGCAGTGATTGGTTTTCGGGGTCCAGTACGCGGCTAGGCTCCCAAAAAGTCCAACACATGTGGTATCCCCATACTCAGGAGAAGCAGCTAAATGTATTTTGGGGTGCAATTCCACATATGCCCATGGCCTGTGTGAGCAATATATCATTTAGTGACAACTTTATGAAAAAAAAAAAAAAAAAAAAGTGTCATTTTCCCGCAACTTGTGTCAAAATATAAAATATTCCATGGACTCAATATGCCTCTCAGCAAATAGCTTGGGGTGTCTACTTTCCAAAATGGGGTCATTTTGGGGGGTTTTGTGCCATCTTGGCATTCCATGGCCTCCGAAACTGTGATAGGCAGTGAAGAGTGAAAGCAAAAATTTACACCCTTAGAAATCCTGAAGGCGGTGATTGGTTTTCGGGGCCCCGTACGCGGCTAGGCTCCCAAAAAGTCCCACACATGTGGTATCCCCATACTCAGGAGAAGCAGCAGAATGTATTTTGGGGTGCAATTCCACATAGGCCCATGGCCTGTGTGAGCAATATATCATTTAGTGACGACTTTTTGTAAATATTTTTTTTTTTGTTGTCATTTTTCAATCACTTGGGACAAAAAAAAAAAATATTCAATGGGTTCAACATGCCTCTCAGCAATTTCCTTGGGGTGTCTACTTTCCAAAATGGGGTCATTTGGGGGGGTTTTGTACTGCCCTGCCATTTTAGCACCTCAAGAAATGACATAGGCAGTCATAAACTAAAAGCTGTGTAAATTCCAGAAAATGTACCCTAGTTTGTAGACGCTATAACTTTTGCGCAAACCAATAAATATACGCTTATTGACATTTTTTTTACCAAAGACATGTGGCCGAATACATTTTGGCCTAAATGTATGACTAAAATTTAGTTTATTGGATTTTTTTTATAACAAAAAGTAGAAAATATCATTTTTTTTCAAAATTTTCGGTCTTTTTCCGTTTATAGCGCAAAAAATAAAAACCGCAGAGGTGATCAAATACCATCAAAAGAAAGCTCTATTTGTGGGAAGAAAAGGACGCAAATTTCGTTTGGGTACAGCATTGCATGACCGCGCAATTAGCAGTTAAAGCAACGCAGTGCCAAATTGGAAAAAGACCTCTGGTCCTTAGGCAGCATAATGGTCCGGGGCTCAAGTGGTTAAGTGCCCTGTATTGAAGTGGTTAAACAGGGTCTATACACTATTACTCTCCCTTTAGAGGAGTTTTTAAGAAAAGTCATAGGTGGACTTTGCAGTTCCTATGCTTTCCCCTTACCTTTTCCTCGCTGCAGGATACTGCTGTTAACAGACAGATCCAAACTTCACCCATCACAGCAGGCAGAGTGTTTAAACCTTCAAAGACTGGGGCCCTTTTAATAGGAGTTCCACTCCTTTGGACCATGTATAGCACCCCTGAGGACAACTTTAGGTAATGTAGCAAGACCAAAAAGAGTCCTGGTTACTAGGGTCCAGCCCTCAAAGAGGAGCATTACAGGCAAAACCTCATTCTTCTATGCGAGGCCCGGGTACCATCCTGGAGCCGCAGTGGCGGAATGGATCAGATTGTGGAGGCTTTTTAAATCCAGCATGGATCCCTCCTGGAGCTCCGCAGAGCACATCTTCACTCGTGCCAACACCTTTAGACACTGGCGAAAAAAACTGAGGACTCCTGGAAGGAGGAGGGGTAATATAGGGGAGTCAACTTCCTGTATTGGGTGTGCCAGTGTCAACACCTGAAGGTAGCTATAACCCACTAAGTAAATACTTAAGGCTCTGTGTCCTATGATGTACAATAAAGAAATAGCAGGTCTAAATAAGGAATTGCTGCGATTGCCTGCAGACGAAGCAGAGCTAAAGCTTCTGCCATCACCTTGGTAAAAATTTGGGGTGAGGATGACAGACCAAACAGAAAGGCCCTGAACTGTAGATGATGAATCACGCCTTCCATCCTTACCGCCAACCTGAGATACTTCTGGGACTGGAGAGAAACAGGGATATGCATCCTTTAAATCTATTGACGCCATGAAGCAACATGGAGTCAGCAGATTTCTGACTGAAAAAAAAAAAAAAAAGAGCCCATCTTGTGTTCTGTATTTGATGGATTTTTTCAGTGGCTTTAGATTGAGAATCAATCTGAATTTTCCCTGTTGGTTTTCCTACCAAGAAGACATAAAACCCGACCTGCCATTCTTTTGGTGGCTCTTGGATTACCACAACCTGCTTCATCAGTTCCTCTAAAGAGGACTTCATGGTGAGCGCTTTTATTGGATCCCTTGGGGAATTCGTCACCATAAACCTTTTTGAGCGACTTTCGGTAAACTCCACTGCGTAGCACTGAGAGAGTGGTCAGTATAAAGTGATTTGACGTTATCCCTGACCACTGCAAAAGGAATTTTTGCAACCTTCCGCCCACCTGCAGGGTCGAGTCATTGGGTTTTTTCGGCTTGTGTAGGACAGAAAAAGGATTCTGCCCTTACCTTTTGCATGGACCAATTTTTTTCTTCTCCCCTGAAACTTGCTGTCCTGCTCCTGAGCTTTCTGGAGGAATAAGTAGACGTTTAGGGGGTTGTTCCTTCTTTTTACCGGGAAGGACCTCTTCTCATCGGCAGTCCTGTCTAGAATGTTATCTAGATCAGGGCCAAAAAGGAGGTCACCTGAAAAGGGAATCCCACAAAGTTTACTTTTCAACGCTGTGTCACCTGGCCAGGTCTTTAGCTATAAAGCTCTTCTCGCAGCATTTGTCAAGGCTGCTGATCTCGCGACATTTTAATTTTTTCAGCCTAAGCATATGCTATATAAGCAACTGCAGATGACAGGGTAGAAAATTAATCTAAAATCTCTTGTTTGGGTGAATCTGTCACTATGAGACTTCAGCTGGTTAATCCAGCATTCTAGATTCCTGGCTACACGTGGCCATAGCTGGCTGATTGTCACGATCTTTTGAGTAAAAGATCCATATGCTTATCCATTGGATCATTTCGAACCCCCATGACTTCAAAAGACAGGTCGTGGATCTCGAGACCTGGGAGAAGACAGCAGCCAACCTGGGCAAAGACAGCAGCCAACCTGGGTACCTTGTTCCAAACTGCAGAGGGGTCCTCCTTAAAAAGGAAAAAGTCTCTTGTGGGCTTTGGTGAAAAAAAGGTTTCCCTCCAGATCCCACCATTCTTTTTTAATGGCGTCAGAAATTACCAAATGGACCGGGAATGTCCGACCCTTAGGTTCGCCTAAACCTGCATACATGCGGTCATGAAGAGATAATTCCTTCTTTTCTTCACTTAAGCCAAGCGTAACATGAATGGCTTTAAGAAGCCCGTCCACCTCTTCCAGAGATAACTTAAATTTGGAGGGGGCCCACTTCAGCCTCCTCAAGCTCATCTTTAACGGAGGGTGCGGGGGACTGTTCTTCCCCGTTAGAAGGACCTTCAGAGTTTCCAACACCGGGATAGGAAGTGAACCCTGGGAAGACTCTGAAGTGGAGGGCTGACTAGCAGCCAGATTAACTAACAAATCACGAAAAGTCTGAATCGTGGCATATAGTTCCTTCTTTACAGAGGCAACCAGGTCATCAAACAGAAGCAGATTCCTCTTCAACTAAAGAAGTGATGCAAGTACTGCATAGGGCTTTCTTACAATTTTCTCCCATTTTGGCCCTGCAAGAAAAGCATCTCTTTTTGCCTGGGTCAGAGCTCTTGGCCTGTGAGAGAAGACAAAAAAGGGAAGAAAACCAGGGGACCCTTAGTGAGACCCAGTCTCTGCTTTTATGGAGCACCCCACAGGTGCAATAGGAAGAAACAGGTAAACCTCCAGTGCCCAGACAGGCCCCTTGCCACTAGGGGGAAAAGGTAAAAAAGAGCGAGAGATCTTAACAGCTAAAGGAATAGGCAGACTTAAACCGCTGCCTCCTACCTGAGCCTTGCTGATGCCTGTGCCTGTCCTCATCACTGCAGACGCCGACTCCTTCATGGCGGGTGTGCAGCGTTCCACTCGTGGCTTCACACGCCGCTTCTGGACTCCCATAGCGCCACTGCACCGGAAATAGGTGGCAGCTTCTGTCCTGCCTCTTCCCCCGTGTTCACACCAGAAATTACATTTTCGCTGACCCGCTCTGTCACTTCCGGTGCGACCTGGCCCCAACAAACATGCCGGCGGTGCACCGCCGCCTCCCAAGACTTTGCAGGCCACCGGATCACCGGCTCGCACCAAGGGGAGAAAAGGAGCCTGAATCGCTACCGCTGCCTGGGTAGAACAGGGTTTCTAAAGGAGGAAAATTAGAGGGGAGCCCCGTCTCAGGAACACCTGACTCCCCTTCTAAAAGATGTTCCCTCCGGGCCAGAGGAAACAAAAACAATTGAGGTGTGGTAGGGAGGTGCCTCGCTTTAAAAATCTGGAGGTAGAAGGCGTTTCCTATCTCAGGTGCTGTCTTGAAAGACGCCTTGGGAAAAATGTCCTGGTCTGAAGTGGTTAAACTACATATTTAAACAATGTTTAAGAGAGATTGCTGTACACTTAAACTTGCTTTATATAGCCCACACTGAGGTGGGAGACAAAGCCTCCCAGCTTATAACATGTCCAAATCTAGTGATAGATAGATATTATCTATCTAACTAAAAGCCTCTGACACCCTTGGATAAGCACTGAAGTGTGCAACAGGAGCAAATCAGAAGGCCAACACCTACAGGTATTAACAAGCAATCATTAAAAGCAGTTGTATACCCTTTATTTTCACTTTGACCTACAGGTAGGCCTATAATAAGTTTCCCGGCTGAAAGGTCCGGCAGACGCAGGACCTTGCTGGAGAGAAGTCTCCCGCGCACATGCACGGGAGTGACGACATCGCGGCTCCGGCCACTCACATCGAAGGAGCCGCAATTCCCAGGAGACATGCCAAGGGAAAATGTCCGCTCCCTCGGCGTGAACCGACATCACCTGCTGACACCTCGTTCTAAAGGTACTATGGGGACAGAAAGTATTCAGACCCCCTTTAATTTCTCACTCTGTTATATTAGAGCCATTTGCTAAAATCATAAGTTAATTTTTTTTCTCAATGTACACACAGCACCCCATATTGACAGAAAAACACAGAATTGTTGACATTTTTGCAGATTTATAAAAGAAAAACTGAAATATCACATGGTCCCAAGTATTCAGACCCTTTGCTCAGTATTTAGTAGAAGCACCCTTTTGATCTAATACAGCCATGAGTCTTTTTGGGAAAGATGCAACAAGTTTTTCACACCTGGATTTGGGGATCCTCTGTCATTCCTCCTTGCAGATCCTCTACAGTTCTGTCAGGTTGGATAATAAACGTTGGTGGACAGCCATTTTTAGGTCTCTCCAGAGATCAATTGGGTTTAAGTCAGGGTTCTGGCTGGGCCATTCAAGAACAGTCAAGGAGTTGTTGTGAAGCCACTCCTTCGTTATTTTAGCTGTGTGCTTAGGGTCATTGTTTTGTTGGAAGGTAAACCTTCAGCCCAGTCTGAGGTCCTGAGCACTCTGGAGAAGGTTTTGGTCCTGGATATCCCTGTACTTGGCCGTATTCATCTTTCCCTCGATTGCAACCAGTCGTCCTGTCCCTGCAGCTGAAAAACACCCCCACAACATGATGCTGCCACCACCATGCTTCACTGTTGGGACTGTATTGGACAGGTGATGAGCAGTGCCTGGTTTTCTCCACACATACCGCTTAGAATTAAGGCCAAAAAGTTCTATCTTGGTCTCATCAGACCAGAGAATCTTATTTCTCACCATCTTGGAGTCCTTCAGGTGTTTTTTTAGCAAACTCCATGCGGGCTTTCATGTGTCTTGCACTGAGGAGAGGCTTCTGTCAGGCCACTCTGCCATAAAGCCCCGACTGGTGGAGGGCTGCAGTGATGGTTGACTTTCTACAACTTTCTCCCATCTCCCGACTGCATCTCTGGAGCTCAGCCAGTGATCTTTGGGTTCTTCTTTACCTCTCTCACCAAGGCTCCTCTCCCCCGATAGCTCAGTTTGGCCGGACGGCCAGCTCTAGGAAGGGTTCTGGTCATCCCAAACGTCTTCCATTTAAGGATTATGGAGGCCACTGTGCTCTTAGGAACCCTAAGTGCAGCAGAAATTTTTTGTAACCTTGGCCAGATCTGTGCCTTGCCACAATTCTGTCTGAGCTCTTCAGGCAGTTCCTTTGACCTCATGATTCTCATTTGCTCTGACATGCACTGTGAGCTGTAAGGTCATGGATCCCTTTCACACAAGGCGGACTCCGCTTCCACGGAGTCCGCCAGCTCAGCGGGAGATCTCTCCATTGATCTCCGCTGAGCCGGCGGATGACAGGTCCCTCTCTGCTCACTGAACGGGGAGGGGCTTGTCAGGCGCCGCTGCCGCCTATGGAGGGATTGGATGAAAACAGACATGTCCGTTTTCATCAGATCTCACATGATCCGATAGCGACGGACCTGGACGTAGGGCCATCCGTTTGCTTTTAGCGGATCGGGTCGGATGTCAGCGGACATGTCTCCGCTGACATCCGCCGCTCCATAGGCCAACATGGAGCGTCCGTTCAGGTCCGCCGTCAAAACTGACAGGTGCACCTGAACGGTCCGATCGTGTGAAAGGGGCCTTATATAGACAGGTGTGTGGTTTTCCTAATCAAGTCCAATCAGTATAATCAAACACAGCTGGACTCAAATGAAGGTGTAGAACCATCTCAAGGATGATCAGAAGAAATGGACAGCACCTGAGTTAAATATACGAGTGTCACAGCAAAGGGTCTGAATACTTAGGACCATGTGATTTCAGTTTTTCTTTTTTAACTGCTTCAGATCCGGGCCATTGCCAAATGACGGCAACAGCGCGGATCTTAATTGCCGGGACTACGTCCATTGACGTCGTCCCGTGCACGAGCGGCCTGCGCGCCCCCTGCAGGGCACGAGCGGCGCGCTCGGTGATCAGCGAGTCTATGAGACTCGCCTGATCACAGATCAGAGTAAGGGGTTGGTCCCAACCCCTTACCACATGATCAGCTGTCAGCCAATGACAGCTGATCATGTGATGTAAACAGAGCCGGTAATCGGCTATTTTCCTCCTCGCGCTGACAGCGTGAGGAGGAAAAAAAAAACCCGATCACCGGCGGCCGTGATCGGGACATCAGTCCCGATCACGGCGATCTTGTAACACAGCAGTGCTGCCTACCAGTGCCCACCAGATTAACCCATCAGTGCCCACAGTGCCATCAATCAGCGCCACCCATCAGTGCCCACAGTGCCACCAATCAGTGCCCACAGTGCCACCCATCAGTGCCCACAGTGCCACCCATCAGTGCCCACAGTGCCACCCATCAGTGCCCACAGTGCCACCCATCAGTGCCCACAGTGCCACCCATCAGTGCCCACAGTGCCACCCATCAGTGCCCACAGTGCCACCCATCAGTGCCCACAGTGCCACCCATCAGTGCCCACAGTGCCACCCATCAGTGCCCACAGTGCCACCCATCAGTGCCCACAGTGCCACCCATCAGTGCCCACAGTGCCACCCATCAGTGCCCACAGTGCCACCCATCAGTGCCCACAGTGCCACCCATCAGTGCCCACAGTGCCACCCATCAGTGCCCACAGTGCCACCCATCAGTGCCCACAGTGCCACCCATCAGTGCCCACAGTGCCACCCATCAGTGCCCACAGTGCCACCCATCAGTGCCCACAGTGCCACCCATCAGTGCCCACAGTGCCACCCATCAGTGCCCACAGTGCCACCCATCAGTTCCCACAGTGCCACCCATCAGTGCCCACAGTGCCACCCATCAGTGCCCACAGTGCCACCCATCAGCACCCATATCAGTTCCACCCATCAGCACCCACATCAGTGCAACCTATCAGTGTCACCTACCAGTGCCCATAAGTGCCCATCAGTGCCGCCCATCAGTGCCCCCCATCAGTGCCGCCCATCAGTGCCCCCCATCAGTGCCGCCCATCAGTGCCGCCCATCAGTGCCCCCCATCAGTGCCCCCCATCAGTGCCCCCCATCAGTGCCGCCCATCAGTGCCCCCCATCAGTGCCACCTATCTGTGCCACCTATCCGTGCCACCTATCCGTGCCACCTATCCGTGCCGCCCATCCGTGGCCATCAGTGCCGCCTTATCTGTGCCCATCAGTACCGCCTTATCTGTCCCCATCAGTGCCGCCTTAATTGTGCCTATCAGTGCCGCCTTAACTGTGCCTATCAGTGCCGCCTTAACTGTGCCTATCAGTGCCGCCTTAACTGTGCCTATCAGTGCCGCCTTAACTGTGCCTATCAGTGCCGCCTTAACTGTGCCTATCAGTGCCGCCTTAACTGTGCCTATCCGTGCCCATCAGTGCAGCCTATCAGTGCCCACCAGTGCCGCCTCATCAGCGCATATCAATGAAGGAGAAAAATGACCTGTTTGCAAAATTTTATAACAAACTATTAAACATGATTTTTTTTTTTTTCAAAATTTTCCATCTTTTTTTGTTTGTTTAGCAAAAAATAAAAACTCCAGCTGTGATTAAATACCACCAAAAGAAAGCTCTATTTGTGGGGGAAAAATGATAAAAATTTCATTTGGGTACAGTGTTGTATGACCGCGCAATTGTCATTCAAAGTGCGACAGCGCTGAAAGCTCAAAATTGGTCTGGGCAGGAGGGGGGTTTAAGTGCCCAGTAAGCAAGTGGTTAATAAATCTGCAAAAATGTCAACAATTCAATATGGGGTGCTGTGTGTACATTGAGGGGAAAAAAATGAACTTGATTTTAGCAAATGGCAATATAACAGAGTGAAAAATTTAAGGGGGTCTGAATACTTTCCGTCCCCACTAAGTATTTCATAATGAGCTAGTATGCAGTGCATACTAGCTCATTATGCCTTTTGCCTTACAGGTTTAAACGAAAAAAAAAAAAATCTTTACTACTGCTTTAAACACGGGTTTGCCCATGCAATCCTTGCAGGGAGGTAAAGCCCAGGAGCCTGTAAATTGAATGTTGCAGGGTCCATAATGTATGCTTCTAGTTCAGCCTAGGGGTGGGCTATTGCCCAAATCCCAGTACAAAAAAAAAATCCTGATTAAACCACAGCAGACACCACTAGCTGTGGTTTAATTGCTGAAAGCAAAGAGTTTAACTGTTGGTAAACATGGAGTAGGAAGGAGTTAATGGGTTCCATCTGCTGGTCTCCAAGATAGCCAGCCTCTGCTCTGCAAATTGTAGGCGTTAGGGCCTCTGCCCCCAAATGACCACACTAACGGTAGACAGGAACACAAAGCACATTCACCCTGTGTTTGTAGGAGGTATGCAAATATCCATAGCAACCAGTACTGAAAGAGGACATCCTAAGGGTAACCACCATGTGGCCATCTACCAAAATTAAAAACAAGTGTCACGTTGGAACCAGAGTACATGGTATAGCTTTGCAAACCAGATGAAGTTTGCTGTAATACTCCTGGGAAGTTCAAGGTCTGCTGACTGCTTCCCTGATCACACTCCCTCCCTGGTGTCTGTTGATGGCACCAGGGAATACTCATAAAATCACCCTATAGCTGTCCATTCAGGGGGACCTGCAGCATAGCAGGCTGCATACTGTCCTGGCTTACCAACATAGTTCACCTGCCTCTGCAGACGTGTGTCCCTCCCCCCACCTGGAGGTAGTCAGGGACTCTGAATGCGAGGATAGCTGCTTCTCCTCCGACGGAAAGACGCAAGAAAAGAAGAACCCTCATTTCCCTCCCTTACCTTAGAACCAGAGTCTGCAGGTGTCCCAGACCAGCTTACAGTCTCCTCCCTGGTGACTTGCCAGCACAGGACAAAATTGCTTCCCCATCTTCTCTGTAGCCCTGAAAAGTCGAGCAGTGAGGATCCCGGTCTGGCGCTGTGGATCAGACACCTCCCCTGGAACAGGGCATGGAGTTCAGGTCGGTGTTTTCTACCAACATGGCTGCTAAGCCACTTCCTCTGCTCTGCTTTCAAGGTAGGAGCGCAGACCACTACGCTTTTGAGCTGAGCATTAAGCATCAGGACACCATAGGTCCACACTACTCACCTGAGTCAAAATTCCACACTGCCAGCGTACCTGAATCTACAGGCTTGCTGCCAACCAGACTCCTGTGGAGAGAGGGGGTCCCCTGAAGTAAAAATTCAAGACTTCCTTTCCTGGGCAGCCTGAGAAAGCCCGAACTACCTGCCTCCCCAGTTTCACTGCCCCTGTTCTGGGATGCTGTAGCCGGGAGGCTCCTGCCACCTAGCACGAAGGTCAGAGAAAAATAAATTCCTTCAGAGTTCCTGTCTGGCCGCAAGAAGCACAAATACTGAGGGGCCTGTCTTTTATGATGTGGATCATGCGTTTCCTGTGCTAGGTGGGAGGAGCCTATCTCTCTGTAAGCTGTCCTGGAAGATGATGGGAAAAACCACTGCGCAAATACCATGTGACATAAATTGCAAAACCCACCAATTTATTCTTTAGGGCCTCTGCTTTAAAAGTACTAGTTACTTACCGGTAACTGTCTTTCTAGGAAATCTTCCAGGACGGCACACCTGAGAGATGAGAGGCTCCTCCCGACAGGAAACACAATCAATCAACAGCTGTTTTAAGTCCACACCCTTCCCCTTGATCCTCAGTTTGTAGAGAAGTACCTCCTGAACCTGTTTCACAAGGGAAATCATTCCTCATAGGTACTCACCTTCTAGTGTTCTAAAATTTTCCCTCCTCCAACGGGTGGGAAGTAGGCCTGCCGTCCTGGAAGATTTCCTAGAAAGACAGTTACCGGTAAGTAACTAGTACTTTTCTCAAGTCATCTTCCAGGACGGCACACCTGAGAGGATAATCAAGTAGCTCAGGCCTACCTTTAGGGTGGGACCACTGCAAGACCCTCTTGGCGAACCTCGGTTCTGCAGTGAGCTTTACCTTCACTCCATATGCTTGATGAAGGTATCTTAGCTGGATCATGCGGCTGATCTGCCGGTCTACTCCACCGGTGTCCCTGCCTTCTCTGCTTCGGATGCAGGATCTAGGTGGAGTGGACTCTTAAAGATGGAATCAGAAAACATGTTAAACTTGGTTATCAATGTTTCCTGTCACACATCTAACAACAATGGCCTATTCTGCCTATAGGTGCTGCTTAGAACCACTAAAAAGTTTAATCGGAGAGCTGTGTTGTAAGACAAGGACACTACATTGATCAATAAGGGAGCCTGTCTTAACACAACCCTGTCCAGGGAAATAAAACTGCCAAAAGGGGGGCCCCTGACAGACAACCTTTTTTGTTCATTTTTATCTTTACGTCAGCAAAGACTGAAGGGAAACCTACTTAAGGGAAATAGATTAACAAAAACTTAACCCCTGGGTTTAAGGCATGCTCAATCTATAGTTTTACTTATGCCTGAGAGCCTACTCAGGAGATTAACATCCGTAGCAGGAGGAGAACACTCATACTGCTACATCTAGTTTTGCTAGAAGGGCAAAATGAAGGCCATGCACCGAGCTGTAACCTATTTGGTCGGGTATACATCTTTATACTTCATCTTCAGACCATAAAACTCCTCTGAACCGAACTTCCTAAGTTCTTATTACAGGGCGACTCAGTATCGCCTTCCTCCAGTGACCCATAACTCTACCGGGCTTCAACCCTAGGAAATGGCTCTGGCATCCCTGAAAGTAAGGGGTCGAGGCTTTCTGACATGTGACATATGCAGCCAGAACTCCTGGCCCTTCCACGGAAGAGAAGGCTGAAATACAAAAGGTGATACATGTATTATTAATATCACAAATAAAAAGAAAAAAAAATCATAGATTGTGGACATAGCACAATAGATTTAAACAGAAAGGACACAAACAGACAAAAATGTTGTGTATCTGAGTGTGACTAGCTAAACCAACATATCAAACATTGGAAGAGACCCAAATCTGAACCTCACAGTCTGGTTTTCTGATGTGCGGCCAATATGTAAACATTAGGACACAAACACACCTTAAATGCTGCGCATTTCTTAAGTGCAGCTAGCTAGGTCATAACTGGTAAATACAGAAAGGACGGGAACCCCCTTTTACAATGGTGTTTTACTGATGTACAGCAAAACAAGGCCTTAAAGAGAAGACAGAAAGAACCAAACTTCTATGTTGCGTATTTATGACGAACCACCAAGTACAGTTATAAGACAATCCTTTCTGTTATGCAGTTCTGTAGTGCAGTTACATAGAACCAACACAGAAAGAACACAAGCAACCTACAGCATTGGGTTTTTCTGAAGTGCCATAAGGTAAGGCAATATAAAACAGAAAGCACCAACAAGCTTCAATGTTGAGTATTTCTGCTGTGCAGCAACATAAAAACAAAGAAACAACAGACAGCCTTTACAGCTGCGATCTTTCTGGTCTACTGCAAAATAAGGCAATAACTCCACAATGAGTATCCCTGCTGCGTAGCAAAACCTCAACAGGAGGGACAGATAAGCTTAGGGTTCCCACACCCGTGCGACCCAACCTGCCACTTGGGACTGCAAGACGCCTGAGAAGTCATATACTATGGCTTCCAAAGGGTACCATTCGTGACTGTGCGACTCCAGGTCGCAGCGTCTCCAGCAGTCCCTGCTTACGGAACCACAGACCTCAAGATTACACAGGTCGCAGGAAAAGCAGTTTTCAGGTCGAACAAACAAGGGGTCCCCATGCTGTGGCTCCCTGGAGGAGTGCAGCCAACAACCCCCTACTGTGTATACCTAAGAAACAGCAAGGAAGATCAATGAGAAACACCACTTACTGCTGTGCCTTTCTGATATACAGACGATAAGGCAGTAAATATAGGACATACAGGACACAAACAATGTTCAATCTTTGTGTATGTCTAATGTGTAGCATATACCAATACTGAGCAGAGATGCCATCACGCTCAATGTCTCTCCCTGCTGAGCAGCAAAAACAAAATCAGAAAAAGACAAACAACCTTCACTGTTGTGTCCTTTCTGATATGCAGCCAATAAGGCAGTAAATGTAAGACATAAAGGACAGACAACCTTCAATCTTGTATGTGTCTGATGTGCAACAACAATTTTGAATAGAGATAGCACATCCATATTCAAGTGATTTGGCATGCGACTCAACATGTCAAATCGCATGCCTAAAATCGGCAGCCATTGCCGTTAATAGCACTGTCTGAATTAGTACGGGCCACTTTGTGGTGCTGCACTGATTACCAATGGCAGTATGTGTACTACCCCAGGCACAGGTTCAATTTTGTATTTTCCAACAAAATCAGGACCATTCATCTTCACTGCTGCCTTTCTGATAAGCAACCAATAAGGCAGTAATACAGGACCCACAGACAGACCTCAGTCGTGTATATCTCTGATGTGCAACAATCTAACAATTCTGAATAGAGATAGCACATCCATCTTCAAGCGATTTGGCATGCGACTCAACATGTCAAATCGCATGCCTAAAATCGGCAGCCATTGCCGTTAATAGCACTGTCTGAATCAGCACGACGCCACTTTGTGGTGCTGTACCGATTACCAAAGGCAGTATATGTACTACCCCTGGCCCAGGTTCAATTTGTACTTCTGTTATGGAGCCCGACAAATCAGGACCATCAATCTTTCCTGCTGCCTTTCTGATAAGCAACCAATAAGGCAGTAATACAGGACACAAAACCCCCACAGACAGACCTCAATCTTGTGTAGGTCTGATGTGCAGCAATATAACACTTATGAGCAGAGATGTCTTTACCAGACTCAATGATGTGCGTTTCTGCCGTGCGGCACAAAACCAGAAAGTACAGACCACCTTCCCTGTTGTATTTTTCTGATCTGTAGCCAAACAAAGCAGTACCTTTAGGACATAAAGGACACCCAACAAGCTTCAGTGCAGTGCATTTCTGATGTACAGCAATATACCCCTTATGAGCAGAGATGTCACAAATCTCAATGTGTATTTCTGCTGTGCCACCAAACACCCCAGCAAGGACAAACCTTCACTACTGAGGTCTACTGGTGAGCAGCCAAGGAGTCATGGTGTATCCCTTTATGAAATAACCAAACAGGGGCAATTTATTTCATAGGCCTAGCCTGGGCTGTAGATACTAATCCTTCACCACCAGTGAAGGAACCAATCCTAAAATGGTTGGACACCTTACTATAGTAGCTGTTGTCCTACCTTACCTCCGTAGATTGAGCAAACGCTAGCCAGCTCATACACGGGTGGGGCTGATTAGTAACTAAAGTCTCAATGAGCCCAGCCCTAGAGACCAATTTAAGACCCCTAGAAAGGGTGGTTACCAATTTAGCCTGGAGGTAAATAGCCACCTGCAGGCCTTAAACAAGCAATCATATAGCCATCTAGCTCTTGCATATGTTTGCACAGAAAATCCTTATTCAAAAGGATATAGGAAAACGATTTATGGTAAATCGCTTTTAGATCTGTCACTGAGTGGACTGTAGCCCAAACCAACAAAAAGGTTTTTCTTACCCCCTGCATTAAAATATAACCACAATGTAAGAGTGGAGTGGGAGGTTGGAGCTTATGAAAAGTTACCCATAGCAAGCAACACCCAAAAGGAGGATCTGTCACAAGGGAACCCCTACTGTGCCACACAGAAGCTTGGTCCCTGCCACATTGTTGAAGGTTAGGTCAGCTTTTAAGCATCTTGGAGCAACTTCAGATTCCTAGCAGCTGGGCTAATAGGGCCAGATAACCTAGTGCACCTGCTGAGCAGGGGAGCTTACTCCTGAATCCTTCAACCATTGCACCATTAATAATTTGTTCAGTGGTATACCTGGCCAGTAAGGAACTCTTTGTTCTACCAGGTCACCCCCTTTGCTATATTCACCCCTACTAATGTACCACAACCGGGTATGTAGGGAGAGGCTGGCAACCTACTATTGTGATAACCACAGTGTCTCTGCTATAAGAGGGAGCTGTGGCTGGTGGTTTTTAGCAGTAGCTTCTGGGCTGTTTTGTTATGCAGACCCCAGGCCCTGCACTGCACCACTCAGTAAATATAGGTGGAAGGGGAAAAAAATGCCTTACCTACCTCTTTCCCATCTGAGGTGGTTTAGGCACATTCGCTCCTCTGCACCACTTGTCCACCATACAGCATCATTGATGTAAGAGGGAGCTGTGGCTGGTGTTCTTAGCAAAAGCTTCTGGGCTATTTGAATCCAAACCCCAGGGGAGATGATCTCAAATGCCCAGAAACCATCTGGCTGGGATTGGGGATTTTTGACTCACCGTTGTCGTCTTCCCCCTTTTGCCACAGCCACCGGGCTTGCTTTTCCATCCTTATGGTCCACACGCAAGGAGGATAGCCGCCAAAGTGCCCCCCCCCTCCAACTGCTGTCCCTTTAGGGAGCTGCAAGGTTAGGCTGTGTCCTGCACTGTACCAGTCAGTATATACACATGGGGGGGGGGCAATGCCATACGTTCCTCATTCCCATCTGAGGTGGTTTAGGCAGACAATTACCATAGTGAATTGGTGCCTCCTTGAAAGGAGGATGTGGGCGCCTGCTCCTGCTGACTCTCAGACTTCCCTTTTGGGCAAGAACGCGGGTCGTTCAGGCGGTGCCCTCCCCAGCAGCCCATGCGAGCTACCAGGGGCCCAGAAGTCAGGGGATACGATCCCCCTGGAAAGAACCGACGGCCAGCACCCCCGTCTGAACGGCCGCCCGGACAGGTAAGGGGGGAGACAGGATAAGGGCCCCTGAAGTTCTGGGTACACCGCTGTACCCAAGGGGCCTTCAGCTATCAGGGGGGCTTTCCCAGTTTTTGCTGCCCCCCCTGAAGAAAGGATAGGGGAACCCCCCGGGAAGGATAAATATATCCTGCCAGACCCAGAGGCTTCCCAGGCATTTGGTCCGGCTCCCAGGGGGAGACCACCAGCCCCAGGCTTCGGTCATTTGGAAAAAAACAGTTTCGCTGTGTAGGGAGAAACACAATCAAAAACTGAGGATCAAGGGGAAGAGTGTGTAAATAAACAGCTGTTTATTGATTGTGTTTCCTGTCGGGAGGAGCCTCTCATCTCTCAGGTGTGCCGTCCTGGAAGATGACTTGAGAAAAATAAAATATATATAGTTTTTTGTTTGGGGGTTAAAGCAGAAGTAAACTCTGCATTCCTTATCGCGATTTTCATTTCTTGTGATATAAAAACCTATTTGCAACCCTTGAACAGTATAATGTATGCATAATCAGGGCTTACTTGTTTTTTAGTAGTTTAAAAAAAAAAATTGTCTTTCAGGAATCAGCGGCTCCATTTTCAGTACTGGTCTTCTGACTCATCTTCCGCCCTTCCTCGTTTCCCCTGCTAAAATCTCACACACGCGCCATCGTTCCTTAACCAAGCCACATTCTTCAGATGATTGTCGCTATAGGAGTCTGTAGTATGCCCTGGTTTACTCCCCGTGTGACGTCACTAGGGGACAACCAGGAAGCTGCGAATGACTGCCTAGTCTTGCGAGTCTGCAAAGCTGTGCCGCAAACAGCGTAGCTCTTGTACACAGTATATTGTGGATGGGGAAACAGCACACAGAGTGTGCCGTTAATCACAGGACGAGAAGCGCATGCGCCGGTGACGTAATCAAACATTACGGAATGGATTGCAGATTAAACACGTAAGGAGAATTTCACAGGCTGCAATCAATAGGTTTATTTATGAGGAGTGCAATGTGCTGAAGTTGCGTTGGAGAGTTTACAAGCACTTTAAGTAATTCTCTAGCCAAAAAAAATAAAAATGTATACGATTTTCACATGTATTTTCTGGCACTTTTTGTATACAAGTCTTCAAGTGGTTAAGGGCCCTCAGTATGCAGCCAGGGACGACAGAACTCATGATCTTCACTGATCCAAATGGCTGGAGTTAGATTGTACCAACAGTACAGTTGTCCGTTAAGGCGGAGGTCCCAAACCCCCAGGCTGCGGACCGGTAGGTGGCGCCTCTGCAGCCGCGTCGCGAAGAATGCTCTGTCAGCAATGCGGCGGGTGAGAGGCGACATCTTTCACCGCCCGCCTCGCATCAACGTTGTTCCGCCCCTTTAGCAGGGCCACGAAGGCTGCTCTTGACAGAGCTGCGGGCAAGCAGAGAGATAGTTACATAATTTCCTACTGCCCACATGAGAAAGTTTACCCGCTGGGGAGAGGCTGCTAGAAGCAGTTTAAAAGGTGACACTCTGCATCTGGGTGGCAGGCGACGTGCTGCATCTGGGTGGCAGGTGACACTCAGGACCCTCACCGATTCTGCATTATGGTGTGTTGAGCCATTTAATTTTTTATTGCAAAGTAATAATATAACTAATGTGCTTCAATCATCCTAACACCATAACAACCATGGTGTGGTGATGAATGAAGCGCTAACAGTGACCACTGCCTCGACAAATCACATGTGGCTGTGGAATCCACCCCAACCATTGCCAATTTTCTTCCACGAAACAGGCCCCTGGTGCTAAAAAGGTTGGGAACCACTGCATTAAGAGACTAAAACATGAAGCCAGTAAAAGACAGAACTCCTAGTCTCCATATTATAGTGGAGAAAATTATTTGATCCCCTGTAGATTTTGTACGTGTGCCCACTTACAATGAATTGAAGGGTTTATAATTTTTATCATAGCTGCATTTTAAATGAGAGACAGAATATCGACAAAATCCAGAAAAAACACACGAAACAAATGCTATAAATTAAGTTGCAGTTAAGTGAGTAAAATAAGTATTTGATCCCCAAGCAAAACATGACTTAGTACTTGGTGGAGAAACCCTTGTTGGCAAGCAGAGGCAAGACGTTTCTCGTAGCTGGTGACCAGGCTTGCACACATCTCAGGATGGATTTTGGTCCACTCTACACAGATCTTCTCTAAATCCTTAAAGTTCAAGTCCACCCTACACTTAAATTTTTCCTTGCAATCAATACTGTAGACTAAGTTAAGTCTTTTGTCTCGAAATGAAAAGAGACTTTTGGAGCTGTCAGTGGCAGCTGGAAGTGCTCTGGGGTCTCGGCTCGCAATCTACAATGTTCATAGACAGTACAGGCAACCAGACTAAGGCTCCGTTTCCACTAGTGCGACTTGTCATGCAACTTTGGACACAAAGCTGCAAAGTCACAGCCCATTGATTTCAATGGCACCCATTCCCATCTATGAGACTTTGAAAAGGTACCTGCAATGCTTTAATGCGACTTTGATCTAGAGAGTAAAGTTGGAACAAAGCTGCACTCCAAAGTCACACTTGTCTTAGGCTACATTTCCACTAGTGCGACTGAGTGCAGCTTTGATCCAACTTTACACTCTGGATCAAAGTCGCATCAAAAGTTGCATCAAAGTAGTGCAGGCACCTTTTCAAAGTCGCATAGATTGGAACGTTTGCCATTGAAATCAATGGGCTGTGACTTGTGATGCGACTTTATGTCACCAAAGTCGCACTAGTGGAAACAGAGCTTTAAACTCATTACTCGCATGTAGCTCCCTCAGCTGGGCGTGTACCACACCATGCACACAGTGCCATACCATTCAAAAAGTGCCATGCAGAAACAACTGCCCTGTGAACTTACAGTTTCTAAAAAACATAACAACGTACTTCCAAAGCCTGCCCTCTCTCTTTCTAAACTGCCAGCCAAAAGAAGGCTATGAAGACAAGAGGCGATCTGTGATGGATAGGCGGGATGGGGGTGTGGCTGGGCAGGTATAGACATGTCTGTCTAAGAATCACTGACAACCTTTTCAGGAAGTGAAAGACAGCTTAGTACATTCAAATGAAGGGAGATAGCGTTGTCAGTGAAGAACTGATTGTTTAGCTTAGAAAGGCTAATCTAAGGTAGATAATCAGCTACCCAGAAAATGAATAGTGCTTTATCAAAGATAATGATATTTAACATACTATTAATAGAAAAAAAAAAAAAATTTGACTGGACTTCCACTTTAACCACTTGAGCCCCGGACCATTATGCTGCCTAAGGACCAGAGGTCTTTTTCCAATTTGGCACTGCGTCGCTTTAACTGCCAATTGCGCGGTCATGCAATGCTGTACCCAAACGAAATTTGCGTCCTTTTCTTCCCACAAATAGAGCTTTCTTTTGATGGTATTTGATCACCTCTGCGGTTTTTATTTTTTGCGCTATAAACAGAAAAAGACCGAAAATTTTGAAAAAAAATTATATTTTCTACTTTTTGTTATAAAAAAAATCCAATAAACTCAATTTTAGTCATACATTTAGGCCAAAATGTATTCGACCACATGTCTTTGGTAAAAAAAATGTCAATAAGCGTATATTTATTGGTTTGCGCAAAAGTTATAGCGTCTACAAACTAGGGTACATTTTCTGGAATTTACACAGCTTTTAGTTTATGACTGCCTATGTCATTTCTTGAGGTGCTAAAATGGCAGGGCAGTACAAACCCCCCCCCAAATGACCCCATTTTGGAAAGTAGACACCCCAAGGAAATTGCTGAGAGGCATGTTGAACCCATTCAATATTTAATTTTTTTTGTCCCAAGTGATTGAATGACAAAAAAAAAAAAAAATATTTACAAAAAGTTGTCACTAAATGATATATTGTTCACACAGGCCATGGGCCTATGTGGAATTGCACCCCAAAATACATTCAGCTGCTTCTCCTGAGTATGGGGATACCACATGTGTGGGACTTTTTGGGAGCCTAGCCGCGTACAGGGCCCCGAAAACCAATCACCGCCTTCAGGATTTCTAAGGGTGTAAATTTTTGATTTCACTCTTCACTGCCTATCACAGTTTCGGAGGCCATGGAATGCCCAGGTGGCACAACCCCCCCCCCCAAATGACCCCATTTTGGAAAGTAGACACCCCAAGCTGTTTGCTGAGAGGCATGGTGAGTATTTTGCAGCTCTCACTTGTTTTTGAAAATGAAGAAAGACAAGAAAAAACATTTTTTTTTCTTTTTTCAATTTTCAAAACTTTGTGACAAAAAGTAAGGTCTGCAAAATACTCACTATACCTCTCAGCAAATAGCTTTGGGTGTCTACTTTCCAAAATGGGGTCATTTGGGGGGGTTTTGTGCCATCTGGGCATTCCATGGCCTCCGAAACAGTGATAGGCAGTGAAGAGTGAAATCAAAAATTCACGCCCTTAGAAAGCCTGAAGGCGGTGCTTGGTTTTCGGGGTCCCGTACGCGGCTAGGCTCCCAAAAAGTCTCACACATGTGGTATCCCCGTACTCAGGAGAAGCAGCAGAATGTATTTTGGGGTGTAATTTCACATATTCCCATGGCATGTTTGAGCAATATATCATTTAGTGACAACTTTGTGCAAAAAAAAAAAAAAAAAAAAAAAAAAAAATTTGTCTCTTTCCCGCAACTTGTGTCGCAATATAAAATATTCCATGGACTCGACATGCCTCTCAGCAAATAGCTTGGGGTGTCTACTTTCCAAAATGGGGTAATTTGGGGGGGTTTTGAACTGTCCTGGCATTTTATGCACAACATTTAGAAGCTTATGTCACACATCACCCACTCTTCTAACCACTTGAAGACAAAGCCCTTTCTGATACTTTTTATTTACATGAAAAAGTTATTTTTTTTTGCAAGAAAATTACTTTGAACCCCCAAACATTATATATTTTTTTAAAGCAAATGCCCTACAGAATAAAATGGTGGGCGTTTCATTTTTTTTTTTTTTTCACACAGTATTTGCGCAGCGATTTTTCTAATGCATTTTTTGGGGAAAAAAACCACACTTTTTAAAATTTTAATGCACTAAAACACACTATATTGCCCAAATGTTTGATGAAATAAAAAAGATGATCTTAGGCCGAGTAAATGGATACCAAACATGACATGCTTTACAATTGCGCACAAACGTGCAGTGGCAACAAAATAAATTCATTTTTAAAAGCCTTTAAAGGTTACCACTTTAGATTTACAGAGGAGGTCTACTGCAAAAATTACTGCCCTCGATCTCACCTTCGCGGTGATACCTCACATGCATGGTGCAATTGCTGTTTACGTTTGACGACAGACCGCCGCTTGCGTTCACCTTAGCGCGAGAGCAGGGGGCGACAGGGGTGCTTTTGTTTTTTTTTTCTTTATTATTTTTTTGCTTTTTTATCTTATTTTTAAACTGTTCCTTTCATTTTTTTTTTTTTAATCATTTTTATTGTTATCTCGGGGAATGTAAATATCCCCTATGATAGCAATAGGTAGTGACAGGTACTCTTTTTTGAAAAAATTGGGGTCTATTAGATCTCTCCTCTGCCCTCAAAGCATCTGACCACACGGTGTGATAAAATGCTTTCCCAATGGCGCCATTTACATCCGGCGAAATCTAAGTCATAAAATGCTCGTAGCTTCCGGTTAATTAGGTCATAGAGCTGTTTGGAGCCACTCTGGTTTCTGATCAGCTCTATGGTCAGCTGGCTGAATCACCAGCCAGAGAAAAACACGGAAGACGGTGGGGGGGCATTCCCTCCCACGGCTTGTAAAAGCAGTCTAGAGGCTAATTACCGCTAGGATTGCTTTTACATGAAAGCCGACCGCTGGCTGAAAAGAATGATACCAAGATGATACCTAAACCTGCAGGCATCATTCTGGTATAACCAAAGTCGTGAATGGTGTACCTGAAGACAAAAAAAATGGTTAACAATAAAGCACAGTAAACGGTAAAGTCTAAAAAAAATTGCATACCTGAAAAACAAACATGATAAAACATAATAACAATAAAACATTGCAGAACAGAATACAGTAAGAAAGAGCAGAACAATAGAGAGAGAGAATAGAGAGAGAGAAAACAATAAAACGACAACTATTTTTTTTTTTTTTTTTACACTTTTTTTGTAACTAACTTTTATAACTGTAACCGGTTCCAGGTTCGGGTCTCTCAAAATGCGATGGCATCTTGGGAGACCCTGTGAAAGTGTGCCTAGTCTGTGCAATGCTGTACCCTACGCTAATACTCCACCAGTGAATGGTAGCGTTCAAAACATTCACCAATGCAAAGACCAGGATTGTCAGGACAGGAGGGACAATAATAGCGGGTGTCACGCCTATATCCACACTTGCTGCAGACACAACATCTTTTTTGGGGGGGTTCGTTGGGTAGGGGTACTCGGGAGGACATAAAGAAAATGCCTCTCATGCAGCCGACTGCATTTGGTTGGGGAAAGTACGGGCGCTGCAGAAGTGGTGGGTTCCCAATTAGGATTGGCGAATGCAGCAAAAAGGGCACTATGGGCACGACAGGCCTGTGTTTGTCTTTTTGGTGGCAGCAGGACACTACTTGTGCTTGCCACCTCACCAGCTTGAACTGCACTTATGGGACTCGCCACGTCACCAAGTGTTACTGCAGTGCGGGTTTGACTATGACCGGGGTGTACTAGGCCACTGGTGCTTGCCAGTTCAATAAAAAGCTACTAAAAAAACTGTTAGCGATCGCAGGGATCAGGCCTGACTCTGCGAATGCTGCAGTTATGCGTTTAGTGTTTTGTAAGTGACAGTGATCGATCGATACTGCACTTGGGTGGGCTGGGCCGGGCGGAGGGGCAAAACGCAGGTGCTAGCAGGTATCTGGGCTGATCCCGCTAACACTGCATTATTGGGAACCCTAAACTGCTGGGGACGCTAGTATAGATCTGATCGGATCAGATATCGATCCGTTCAGATACTATACCACTAAGGGAGGCGTATGCTGTGTGCGTGGGTGTTAGCGGTACTGGCGCTAATCTGACGCTGCCTGGGGCGACGCATATCACCGCCGGGCGATCAGGGGGCTAAATCTTTATTCGGTAATAAACGGCGGGTGCCCTGACACTATAAAAAATAAACGAACTAACCAGCGTCACCCGTAAGACTTATACGGTGATCAGTGGTGAAAGGGTTAACTAGGGGGCAATCAAGGTGTTAAAACCTTTATTAGGTAGTATATGGGGGTCCCTGACGCTATAAAACGCTGACGGCGAACCTAAATATTTACCTCCCTAACTAGCGTCACCAGCGACACTAATACAGCGATCAGAAAAATGATCGCTTAGTGACACTGGTGACGGGGGGTGATCAAGGGGTTAAAACTTTATTAGGGGGGGGTTAGGGGGGTACCCTAGACCTAAAGGGGGCTAACCCTAACTGTCCTAACACTGTAACTGTCACAAACTGACACCATGCAGTAATCAGAAAAAAAAAAAAAAAAAAACTGCTACAGTTCATGACAGGGGGCGGGTGATTGGGGGGTGATCGGGGGAAATCGGGGTGTTTTGTGTGCCTGGCATGTTCTACTGTGTGCGTGTGTGTAGTGCACTCACATTACAGTCTTCTCTCCTCGGCGGCGGAACGGAAAATACCGAGCCGAGGAGAGATGACATCATTTCCTTTGCTGCTGTTTAGCATACAGCAGCAAAGGAATGTTCCCATTGGCCGGCGGCGATCGCGAGGGGGGGCCACGAACGGATGTCCTCCTCCTCACCTCCGATCGCCGGGGGACAAAACAGGACCACCTCGGGCACCGGGGGGGGGTGGGGGTGGGGGGGTTCCGATCGCGCGATTTTGCCTGCCCGTGCCGCCTTGCCGACATACATCGGTGTGAGGCGGTCCTTGAGTGGTTAAGGTTTCTTGACAACTCAAAGTTTCAGCTCCCTCCACACATTTTTATAGGATTAAGGTCTGGAGACTGACTAGGTCACTCAACCTTAATGTGCTTCTTGAGCCACTACTTTGTTGCCTTGGCAGTATGTTTTGGGTCATTGTCACACTGGAAGACCCATCCACAACCCATCTTCGGTGTGCTGGCTGAGGAAAGAAGGTTTGCATCCAAGATTTTACAATACATAGATAGTCCTGTCCTCAATGCGGCAAAGTTGGCCTGTACCTTTAGCAGAGAAATAGCCCCAAAGCATAATGTTTGCACCTCCATGCTTGACTGTAGGGATGGTGTTCTCCGAGTGGGTCGACTCGATAGCGAGTCGAGTTAATGCCAAAGAGCTCAATTTTGGTCTCATCTGACCACAGCACTTTCTCCCAATCCTTATCTTAATCATTTAGATCAGTGTTTCTCAACTCCAGTACTCAAGGCACCCCAACAGGTCATGTTTTTAGGCTTTCCGTTGGTTTGCCAGGTGATATGATTAGTTTCACTGCCTTAGTAAATACCACAGCCGTTTCATCTGAGGGCTATCCTGAAAACATGACCTGTTGGGGCACGTTAAGGACTGGAGTTGAGAAACAGATGTTTAGATGTTCATTGGGACAACTGTACATGTGCCTTCTTGAGGAGGGGGACTCGCTGTGTTTGGAGGAAGAAAATTGCTGACTATGACCCTGAGAACGCCATCCATCCAGTCAAGCACTGAGGTGCAAACATTCTGCTTTGGGGTTGTTTCCCTGCTAAAGGTACAGACCAGCTTTGCCACACTGAGGGGCAATGTATTGTAAAATCTTGGATGAGAACCTTATTCCCTCAGCCAGAACACTGAAGATAGGTCATGGATGGGTCTTTCAGCATGACAATGACCCAAAACATACCACCAAGGCAACAAAGGAGTGGCTCAAGAACAAGCACGTAAAGGTCATGGAGTGGCCTAGCCAGTCCTCAGACCTTAATCTGTTGTGGAAATTTTTATTAATGTATGTTGTCAGATGTCCCCCCAGTGTCAGTTTTTGATCTGCTAGTAAGCAGATCTGGGTACATGGGAATCATAGCATAACCATGCAAAAATTATGGCCCACTGAGCCATGATAGAGTACGGCTCCCGTCATTGGTAGCAGTGGGAAAGTGCACACGAACATGTTCAGAGCCATTTAAGTAGTGTTCAAAATGTCAGACACTTTGTGACACTACACTGAGTCGAGTGATCGAACACCACCGATCGCTCGGTTCTGACAGCTCCCCGAGCAGAGAGCTGCTGGTGGTCAATCACAGCTCTCTGCCCCCCTCCTCGCTCACTGGAGCGCTGGGCTATGGAGGGGGCGGCCGGCTCAGGCACTCAGCGGCTCTCGCTAAGCTGGCCGCCGGGTGTCAGTCCAGACACCTGGCGGATCCCAACTTACATTGTCGTGATGACGCAGCGCCTGGACCAATATCTGACGTCAGCAACGAGCAGACTCCAGCATGCTCTCTGTCGAAAACAGGTAACAGGAGGGCCAAACGAACTGCCCTCCTGTGATCCATAGGAGAAGCACAGCCAAACAAGCTTTGGCTGTACTTCTCCTTTAAGACCCATTTCACAGTGAGGCAGTTTTCAGGCGTTTTAGCGCTAGACATAGCCTTTAAATAACGCCTGAAATCCGCCTCCCATTCATTTCAGTGTGTCTTTTTACACTGTGGCAGTGCGCGTACGGGACGTTAGGAAAAGTCCTGCAAGCAGCATAATTCGGGCAGTTTGGCACCTCGCCTATTGAAATGAATGGGCAGCACTTTGGAAGCGCCGCAACACGGGCGCTTTTAACCCCTTCTTCGGCCGCTAGTGGGGGTTAAAGGCACCCCGCTAGCAGCCAAACAGAGCTAAAGCTCCGCTAAAACAAGCAGGGATTTAGCGCTAACGTGGCCATGGCTCAGTGTAGAAGGGCTTTAAAGGATTTAGAGAAGATCAGTAAAAGTAAAAAAAAAAAAAAAAAAAAGTGGATCAAAATTTCTCCTGAGATGTGTGCAAACCTGGTCACTAACTAAAAGAAACATCTTACCTCTGTGCTTGCCAACAAGGGTTTCTCCACCAAGTACTAAGTCATGTTTTGCTTGGGTATCAAATACTTATTTTATTATTATTACTATACAGGATTTATATAGCGCCGACAGTTTACGCAGCGCTTTACAACATTAGGGCAAACGGTACAATTACAATTCGATACAGGGTGGAATCAGAAAGCCCTGCTCGTTAGAGTTTACAATCTAGGAGGGAGGGTCAAGTTATACAAAAGGGTAATAGCTGTGGGCTAATGGAGAAAATAGTGCAGTTGTTAGATAGAGGCAGGATAGGCTTCTCTGAAGAGGAACGTTTTCAGGGATCACCTAAAAGTGGATTAATTTGGAGACAGTCTGACAGATTGGGGTAGCGAATTCCAGAGGATGGGCGAGGCTCGGGAGAAGTCCTGGAGGCGGATATGGGAGGTGATGAGGGAGCTAGAGAGCAGGGGGTCTTGGAAGGAACGGAGATGGCGATTAGGTTGGTATTTTGAGACTAGGCTAGTGATGTAGCTGGGTGCAGAGTTGTGGATGGCTTTGTAACTTGTTAGTATTTTGAATTTAAATTTGTGGGGCAAGTGGCAGCCAATTGAGGGATTGGCAGAAAGGGGTAGCAGACACTGAGCGGTTTGTAAGGTGGATGAGTCTGGCAGCAGCATTCATGATGGACTGAAGGGGGGGATAGTCTATTTAAAAGGTAAGCCAATTTTACTCACTGAATTGCAACCCAATTCATCACATTTGAATTGCATTTATTTTTCCCTGGAAGTTCGGTTGCTATTCTGTTTCTATCATTTAACATTCACTTATGATAAAAATTGTATTCCTTTTATTTCTCTGTAAGTGGGCAGACTTACAAAATCTGCAGTGGATAAAATAATTATTGTAGTTTCAGTTCACTAACCAATAGTAGAGAAGCCCTCAGACAGAAAGGGAAGGTGGTTTCTGGGGACTCTCACAAGGAGGTCAGCAGTATCAGCTATTATTCCTCTCAGTACAGGGCAGACTTGTACAACTACAAGCTCCAGCATGACTCTCTTCCTAACCTGAGAATGTCCCCCTGAGCTCTCAGCAGTCTATTCCAAAGTTTCATTCGTTCACGCGGCTTCAGCTCCTATGAAAGAAATGTGCTAATCTTGCCCCCCTCTACATTACACCATGACAGATATAAGTCTCACCAGACTCCAAAAGCCACAAGTCTGCTCTTCAAGGTTATGCGACGCTTCCCACAATCTTCCACATGTAGACAGCTGTCACGTGACACCCCCTTGCACAGCCCGCTGGGTAACCTGAACCGGCGCAGAGAACGTCGAGAAGTGCAGATTCCAAATGTCTTCACTGCCGAGACCTGTGGGCGTCTACAGCCAATCTTTACCTCAAGCACCACTTTTTTTTTTTTTAAACTCTCTAGGTGCCCTAACACTCCTGAACTGCTGTTAGAATAGGTCACGTCCTCCGTGATGTAGAGAAAGTGCCGATTGGGAAGTTGTGCTGCTGGGCTGGGGCTGCCTGGAGTACAGCATAAGAGGCGGTGTTCCGTCAGATTAGGCGACTCGTCAGAATGTGTAACGGAAGTTACGTTTCATCGTCGCCATCTTGCTACACCCCACACTCCCCCACAGTAAAGATACACTGAGAAGGGGCAAGTGGACATCTTGTTACACCCACCGAAGTTTTGCATATTAGGCCCCTTTCACACAATCGGACTGTTTAGGTCCGCCTGTCAGTTTTGACGTCGGACCTGAATGGGCGCTCCATGTTAGCCTATGGAGCGACGGATGTCAGCGGAGACATGTCCGCTGACGTTCGATCCGCAAAAAGCAGACGGATGGCCCTACGTCCGGATACGTTGCTATCGGATCGGGTTACATCTGATGAAAATGGACATGCTGTCCGTTTTCATCCGATCCCTCCATAGGCAGCAGCGGCGCCTGACAAGCCCCTCCCCGCTCAGTGAGCAGAGAGGGACCTGTCATCCGCCGGCTCAGCGGAGATCAACAGAGAGATCCCCCGCTGAGCCGGCGGACCGAGGCGGGCTCCGTGGAAGCAGAGTACGCCTCGTGTGAATGAGGGCGTACACTTTTTTAAACCACTATACTGTGTTTATATAGTGAAATACAGTACATAGAATTCCATGTAAATGTTTAGATGTTAAATTTTAAAAGCAGCGAACTTCTGTTCGATTAGCAAACCTGTCAGATCAGCAGGCTTGCCGCTGCTTTTTAAATTCAACATCTAAACAGTCAGTCAGACGGAGTTCCAAGTACTGTATTTCAGTATATAAACTCAGCTTACGGTTAAATATAAGTGTAGGATGCAAAACTCCGGTGGGTGTAACAAGATGTCCGCTTGTCCCCTCTCAGTGTATCCTTCTGTGGAGGAGTGCGGGGTGTAGTAAGATGGCGGCGATGAAATGTCACTTCTGTTGCACATTCTGACGGGTCGCCTAATCTGACGAAACAGCGGCTGACTGTCTCAACACAGAACCACAGCCAAGCAATCAACAAGTAGTGGAGCCCTTCTTGTCCCATTATAAGGCGATCTTTGGCAGGTGCTTCATCAGATTAGGCGACCCGTCAGATTTTGTAATGGAAGTGACATTCCGTCACGGCCATCTTGGTACACCTCACAGTCGGCTGCAGTAAGAATACAGTGAGAAGGCGGTGTTCTATCAGAAAGCCGCTACCCATCAGAAAATCAACCTTAGTGACGTTCTGTTGTGGCCATCTTGGTACACCTACACTCATCCGCAGTAAGCTTACAGTCTGAAGTCGCCAAGCGGACATGTTTTTACACCATCTGGAGTCTTGCATTAACCCTTTTTTTTTACAAGTAAACTGAGCTTATATAGTGAAATATATTATTTAGAAATCCGTCACACTGTTTTGATGTTGAATTTTAAAAGCAGCAGTGTTCTGTAAGATCAGCAGGCTTGCCAATGCTTTTAAAATTCAACATCAAAACAGTGTGACGGACTTCCAAATACTTGTATTTGACTATATATGCCCAGTATACCAGTAAAACTAAGGCTACTTTTACACTGAGGCAACTTTCAGGTGCTAAAGGGCTAAAAACTCACTAAAGCGCCTGAAAAAGCCACCCCAGTGTGAAAGCCCGACACGTACTACTGCGGCAGGTTGGCCCAGCTGTGTGAAACATCGTAGCTATACGTCGTGCGCGGCCGCGACAATCTAATTCGATACAGAACCTATCAGTCCCCAGGCCCAGGCCAATGGTATCTGGCCTGGACCTGGTGATCTCTCCTGGCGAATGAGATCCTTCCCCTGCATGTGCATAAGTGTAAACACAGCAGGTAAAGTGATGTCATCTCTCCTCATGGAAGTCTTTTCGTTCTAGAGAGAGGAGAGAAGACATCTCAGAGTAAGTGCACCAACACTACACTGACACCAGTTCACGTAGGTACACTTGCCACCCCCCCGATTACCCCCCCCCCCAGTTAACCCCTTCACCCCCTGTCACTTTGTCACCCAATGCAGAGTTCATCTTTTTTTTTGATCACTGTACTGGTGTCATTAGTGACAAAAATTAGCATTCGGGTACTTAGTGTAGGCCCAGATAGGTATAGGGACCCCCCCTAACAAAGGTTTAACCCCTTGAACACCCCCTGTCACCAGTTATCACTGTATTAGTGTCACGCTGGTTAGCTAGTTTATTTTTCATAGCTTCAGGGCACCCGCCGTATTTTACCTAAATAAAGGGTTAGCCCCCTGATCACCTGGCAGGTGATATCAGTAAGGTTTTAGTGTCAGATAGGGTCTGCGTCGCCCCAGGCAGCGTCAGATTAGTGCGTGTAGCGCTAACACCCACGCACACACCATACACCTCCCTTAGTAGTATATTGTCTGAATAGATCGATCAGCCCAGATACCTGCTAGCACCTGCGTTTAGCCCCCCGCCCAGCCCAGCCCACCCAAGTGCAGTATCAATCGATCACTGTCACTTACAAAACACAACACACATAACGGCAGCGTTCACAGAGTCAGGCCTGATCCCTGTGAACGCTAACAGTTTTTTTTTTGTAGCGCTTGAAGCAGTCTCTGACAGTCAGGAGCTCTTTTTCCTGTGAGTCTCACTACTGTTCTAGTAAATTTAGAGACCAAAATGTCAAATCAAAGGTACAGTAGTGAAGAGGACTACACGTTTCTGAGCATGACAGATAGTGAAGAGAAAGTCACTCATCTGTCAGATTCAGGCTCAGAATACGAAACCGGTAGACAGCAGCGGCACCCTGACAGATAGCTTTGTCGATGAAATTGTGGACCCTGCCAAGGTCAGGCGTACCCAACCCCATTCTTCTGCTGTCGTTGAGGTGCAAGAACTGGAGCAGAGAGCCAGCACTAGTGCCGCTCATCCTTCTGGTGAACTGGCAAGCACCAGCGGCCTAGTACATCCTGGTCGTACATCCAGCACTGCAGTAACACTTGGTGACGTGTCCCATAAGTGCAGTTCAATCTGGCGAGGTGGCCAGCACATGTAGTGTCCCGCTGCCACTAAGAAGAAGACAAACACAGGCCGTCAAGCCCATAGTGCCCTTCCTGCTTCATTCGCCAATCCTAATTGGGAGCCCACCACTTCTGCAGCACCCGTACTTCCCCCATTCATTGGCCAACCCGAAATTCAGGTGGAAACAGTGGATTTGTCACTTGATTTTTATTCGCTGTTTTTCACGGAAGATCTCTATAGATCTATTGTGCACCAAAGCAATTTGTATGCTGGTCAATTCATCGCCAGTTGACCCTTCCCAGACATTGGAGAACCTATCTCCAAATTTAAGACCTTCCTGGGCCTATCCCTCCTCATGGGCATAACTAAAAAGAGTGAGTTGCGGTCATATTGGTCCAGTGACCCAATTCACCATATGCCCGTGTTCTCTGCCTCCATGACCAGGACACGATATGAGCAGATCTTGCGGTTCATGCACTTCAATGATAATGAACTCTCGTCCTCAGGGTTTTTTATTGTTAACCATCATTTGCTTAGCAGGTACGCCATTCAGCTGCAGCACGGGTTTATTTATTCTGACAGCAACAGAGTTTGCTCCCACGATACATAAAGCCATGACTCCAGCGCTGTCGGAGGTGATTTCACCACCACAGTTAAAAAAAAAAGAGCATACATGCCGAAGCATGGGGGCAGGGGTGGAGGAGCAATTTGCTCCTAACATTAGGGGCGTATTGCCCCCATGCTTCGGCATACATTTTTTAGGCACAGATTGCGTTTAAAAAGTTTTATTTTTACTATGTTTTATTGTATTTGCTTTGCAGGTATGGTATGTCTTACTGTTATACTGTAATGTTACTTTGTTTTATTGTTAACCCTCATTTGCTTAGCAGGTACGCCATTCAGCTGCAGCACTGATTTATTTATCTTGACAGCAACAGTGTTTGCTCCCACGATACGTAAATCAGCGACTCCAGCGCTGATTTCACCACCACATTTTTAAAAAAAAATGGTGCATGTATGACGATCATTAGAAGTGGGTGGACGAAGGACCGGAATTCTAATGGTGGGCATACTCACCGATCAATCTCTTTTTTTCATGCAGCCCATGGGCTGCATGAAAAAGAGAGCTTTACAATGTATGCACAACAAGGACCAGCGACGTACTGGTATTATTATTATACAGATTTTATATAGCGCCAACAGTTTGCACAGTGCTTTACAACATGAGGGCAGACATTACAGTTACATTACAGTTTGGTACAAGAGGAATCAGAGGGACCTGCTCGTTAGAGCTTACAATCTAAAAATTGCTGGAATTTGAGTGGTTATACCAGAATGATGCCTGCAGGTTTAAGTATCATCTTGGCATCATTCTTTGCAGCCAGCGGTCGGCTTTCATGTAAAAGCAATCCTAGTGGCTAATTAGCCTCTAGACTGCTTTTACAAGCAGTGGGAGGGAACGCAGTGGGAGGGAACGCCCCCCCCACCGTCTTCAATGGTTTCCTCGGGCTTTCCTGCCCCAACAGGTGACCCGAGAATGCAGCCGGTGGTTTCAACAGCTGACCATAGAGAAGATCAGAGACTAGAATGGCTCCAATCATCTCTATGGCCTAAGAAACCGGTGGCTATGAGCATTTCATGACTTAGGTTTTGCCGGATATAAACAGCGCCATTGGGAAATTGGCAAAGCATTTTATCACACCGATCTTGGTGTGGTCAGATGCTTTGAGGGCAGAGGAGAGATCTAGGGTCTAATAGACCCGAATTTTTTCAAATTGTCACTAACTATTAATATCATAGGGGATATTTACATTCCCTTTTAGCAGTAGACCTCTTATGTAAATCTAAAGTGGTAACCTGTAAAGGCTTTTAAATGCTTTAGAAAATGTATGTAGTTTGTCGCCGCTGCACATTTATGCGCAATTGTAAAGCAAGTCATGTTTGGTATCCATGTACTCGGCATAAGATCATCTTTTTTATTTCATCAAACATTTGGGCAATATAGTGTGTTTTAGTGCATTAAAATTTAAAAAAGTGTGTTTTTTCCAAAAAAATTGCGTTTGAAAAATCGCTGCTCAAATACTGTGTAAAGAAAAAAAAAATTCCAACACCCACCATTTTAATCTGTAGGGCCTTTGCTTTAAAAAATATATAATGTTTGGGGGTTCAAAGTAATTTTCTTGCAAATAAAAAATATTTTTTCATGTAAACAAAAAGTGTCAGAAAGGGCTTTGTCTTCAAGTGGTTAGAAGAGTGGGTGATGTGTGACATAAGCTTTTGCTTCTAAATGTTGTACATAAAATGCCAGGACAGTTCAAAAGCCCCCCCAAATGACCCCTTTGGAAAGTAGACACCCCAAGCTATGTGCTGATAGAGTCCATGGAATATTTTATATTTTGCCATAAGTTGCGGGAAAATTACAATTTTTTTTTTTGCACAAAGTCGTCACTAAAACAGAAAATTGTATCAAATACTTACCGTAATTTTCCTTTCCTGATGCCAAACCATGGCAGCATACTAGTGATAGAGCTCCGCCTCTTGACCACTCCCTCAGGACCAATGAATAGCATAAATGAAAGGCCTAGTTAGGCCCCACCCCATTCTCTGTAATTAGCTACATACCGAAACGTATAAGGGTATGCTGCCATGGTTTGGCGTCAGGAAAGGAAAATTACGGTAAGTATTTGATACAATTTTCTGTTTTCCTGACGCCAACATGGCAGCATACTAGTGATAAATAACTAGCTGACAGGGTGGGATCTGCTTGTCAAACCAATCTTCTAATTAGGATGAGACAGAGGACTGAATAGTCCTTCCTACAAAATCCCCCGGGTCTATTCTGTCAAGTTTGAGTAGGAATGTTGGAACGGCCACGATACCCCTGTACAGATGGGCACCATAGATTCTCTTGAATGTGCTGCCTATGAGGCTTCAACCGCTCTGGTAGAGTGCTCTGCTGTCGCTGACGGAGGCTCGCGACCCCTAGTCCTATATGCACAACCAAGCCTGCTAGGATCCAGGCGGTAACCTCTTTCCCTTGATGATTCCCAGCTGGAATGACAAAGGGTTTATTTAGATGACCTGAAAGGGACAATTGTGGAACGATACTACTTTAAAGTTCTGAAAATGAACAGTACGTGTGACTTTCATGTGTGGTGTTGTGGAAAGTTAGGCAATGTCCAGCTGTCTGTTAAATAGCAGGCTGCTGTTATGTTTGATGCGGGATGATCTACAAGACCCAACTCTACACTTTCTGGAAAGAAAGAAATATATATGAATCTCTGATAACCTTCTGCTTAAAGTTCTTGCAATTGATACTGCCTTGTAAGTGATGGCCTGAACCGAACATTGCTCTGCTGGAACAAACGGTTAAACTGATATGAGATCCAGCAACTCCAATAGATCTTTCTTTCTTGGTGACCGACTCCTCACCACTGCCCTCAAAAGTTGTGCAAACTGAAGGATTAGTGGCCCATTTAAATGTGTTATTGCCGAGATAGCCCACACTTGTGAGCTATGTGAGGATAGGTCATGGCCTGGAGGAAGTATAGAACAGCTGAGATTGGAAGGACAGTAGGATCAATGTCTCGCCCTACCAAGAAAAAGCAAACTTGTTCCAGAATTAGATCTAGATGTTGTAAGTGGAATGTCTTCTTGCACACAACAAAGTAGAGATCACTCTGGAGTAAAACTGGAGCAACCGGAGTTTTCCATCCACCCCCTTTAATGCCCCTGCTTGCAGCCCTAGTCTGCATATGCTATGGAGGGGAAATGTCTTCTGTACCATGAAATGAACGGCCAGGAAAAACCGAGGGCCTCCTGGTCAATATGGAGGACTGGCTATGACAACTATGTTCTCCCTTGACAGCCTCAAGAGGAATCTCATTTATGGGAAATGTTGGGGAAAAATATATAGGTTAGATTGCAATCCCAGGGAGAGACCAGAGCATCTGCCCCTTGCGCCTTGGGGTACGGAAACAAAATCAGACCAAAGTTTGTGATTACTGTGGGAAACAAGGAGGTCTGTCTGTGGTAGGCCCCACCTGTGGACCAGCTCAGAGAAGACCTGGGACGTAGACCCACTCATTGTGCTCTGGGAAGCTTGTACTTGTTCAAAAGAAAAATCCGCTGGGAGGTAAACTGCTTCTGAAGTTTTGCTGGTGATCTTCTACCCAAGGCATTATGGGTTTCACCTCTCCCTCTCTCCTCTCAATAGCATATTGCTGCGAGTTTCATCCTGGAGCTGAATATAGGCGACTGCTGCCCTGTTGCTAAACTGCAAGGAGATTGGTCCTCCTTGACTCTGTGTAGTAAGGCCAAAGTGCTAAAAGCGCTGTTTGAACCCCCAGCGCGTTCAAGATTACCCTCCTTGGCTGGGAAGCCTTGTTTGGCTTGACCGAAAGTCCCTCAAAGTGCATCTCCCCGGCTGTCTTGCAGACATGATTCGTAGCAATTCTCCAGTCTAAAAGGTCCTAATGCACCAAGACTTCCTCAAGATCTTTCCATCACCGCGGATCGCTACTCATACTGAGTAACACTTATTAACTGTGTTCTATCCTGTTTCCTCCCTTGCACTAAGAATTCTAGATGAAATTTGCGCAGGTGCCCATACACCCCAGGAATCATCTATATGCATGAAGACGTTGTGCCCAGATGACTGAGGCACTGAGAAGCCATCAAACAAGCGGAAGTATTCATCCTCAAAAATCTGTTCGACTGTCACCACTTCCTCTGATGGAAATAAAACAGAGAAACTAGCAGAGCACCCTCGGGTACACCAACCATTGGGATGGAGAAAGTTGGCCTTGCTTTCCCTCTAAGGCAGTGGTTCTCAACCTGGGGGTCGTGACCCCCTCGGGGGTCGAATGACGATTTGCCAGGGGTCACTGAATCCTGGGCTGTTCCTGAAGCCTGCACCGCTCTCCCAGCCTTTTCACAGCCACTCAGCAGGACTGTCCCTGGAGCCTGTGGTCACCAAGCTGGGCTGTGCCTGGAGCCCACAGTCACCCACTGAGGCTCTTCGCAGCCGCCCATTCAGTTTACGGCATGGCTGGGGGGCAGAGACTAGAGGTCCGATGACTGGTAAGGAATGTGAAGTGGGAGGGGCTGGAGGAGACCCTATCTCCTGATTTCGGCATAGGTGTCACTGCTCCGAGACACCACGGAGCTGGAGACACAGTGAAACCAGAGTCACATTGAGTAACACTACCTGTGATTAGAGTTGCCATTAAAAGTCCCCACTACAGTTCTCAGATCAGCAGATGACCTTGATCAAGAGCACCTAAGTTGGCTGATCAGAACTCCCCCCAGCACTGCCACTGATCCCACCCCCACCAGCACTGCCACTCATCCAATTCCTCCCACACCCCCTCCACCAAGGAGTAAGAGAAGGAATACAAATAGAGAATACATGGAAGGGAGAGAAAAAGAGGGGGAGGAACAAAGAAAAAGGGAGAGAGAATAAGAGAAAGAACAAGAAAGACGGCTAGAGAGAGGGGTGGGGGGAAAAAACAAGAAATTAGGATAGAGAGCGATAAAAGGGAAAGAAAGAGAACAAAGAGAGTGGTACATCCTAAAATGTACCATAATACTGTACGAGTGGAAGGGACTCAGGGAGCGCTAAATGTTCGTGGGTTAGGGGCGCAAATTACTTGTCTTGCCTTGGGTGCTGACAACCCAGGCTACGAAAATTTTAATGTTAGGGGTCCCCACAACTTTTATCAAGGGGTCATGGCACTAGAGGGGTTGAGAACCACTGCTCTAAGGTGTAAGGATAAGATAGGCATCCTGACGATCCAGCAACAGCCTCCAGCCATGTGGTTACACTGTTTAATGGACTACGTCTTAACCGGTTCCCGACCGGCACACGCCGATGTAAGTCGGCAGAATGGCACGGCTGGGCAAATGGGCGTACCTGTACGTCCATTTGAATTTCCCGCCGTGCCATTGCATGCGCGCCACCGGCGGCGCACGCGCGCGCCGGCCAGGAGCTCAGTGAGTCGGGTCGCGGGTCCTGCGGACTCGATTGCCGCGGGTATACCCGCGATCGCCTCACGGAGAGGACAAACGGGGAGATGCCATTGTAAACAGCATCTCCCCGTTCTGCCTAGTGACAAGTGTCACACGATCTCTGCTCCCTGTCATCAAAGCAGAGATCAGTGACGTCACACACAGAGCCCATCCCCCTACAGTTATTAATCACTCCCTAGGACATACTTAACCCCTCCCCGCCCCCTAGTGGTTAACCCCTTCACTGCCAGTGTCATTTACACAGTAATCAGTGCATTTTTAATCGCACTGATCGCTGTATAAATGACAATGGTCCCAAAAATGTGTCAAAAATGTCCGCCATAACGCCGCAGTCACAATAAAAATCGCTGATCGCCGCCAATACTAATAAAAAAAATTATTAATAAAAATGCCATAAAACTATCCCCTATTTAGTAAACGCTATAACACCTATAACACTTATTGCGATTACATTCGGCCTAAACTGACGAAAAAAAAAAATGTATATATATTTTTGGGGGATATTTATTATCGCAAAATGTAAAAAATAATGCGTTTTTTTTTCAAAATTGTCGCTCTTATTTTGTTTATAGCGCAAAAAAAAAAATCGCAGAGGCGATCAAATACCACCAAAAGAAAGCTTTATTTGTGGAAAAAAAAGGATGTCAATTTTGTTTGGGAGTCACGTCACATGACCGCTCAATTGTCAGTTAAAGCGACGCAGTGCCGAATCGCAAAAAACGCTCTGGTCAGGAAGGGGGTAAAATCTTCTGGGGCTGAAGCAGTTAAAGAGCTCAAAGAGGGCCCCACAGGGTTCAACCTCTTCCGATCTGCAACTGGACACTGACCAACATCTCCTGCGAACTCCAAACAGGATTGGGTAGAAAACTTGCAAACCCTCTTGAGTCTGAGGTGTCTGTAGGCAATGTATCAGCCCACCCGCTGTTGTGGTGGACTTGGCAGCTTTGTGGAAGAGAGGAGCAGTGAGGAATCTCCCGAAGTGACCATGAGTGTCTGATACTTTCCTCCAAGACTCTGTACAACATGCCGTCCAGAAACCCGTGAAGCGTGCATTCTAGGTCTTACCTTAAGAGTCTGGGCATGCACTTGTGTGACTGGCTCACTGATCCCCCCAGAAGTCTGCACCAAGACACAAGCCAGACCCTTGGCATCCACTGCTACAAAAATGTAATTTTTGGCAAGATACTTGCAATAGGAAATAATGCCTAAAGGGATGCAGACCCTGCCACTTTCCTCAGAGTCCTGCAGGTGCAGCAGCTGGATGATAATTATTAAACCATTCCCGTTAGACTCACCCAGTACATGGGCTGGTTAGCCGGCATCTGTAGATGCTACAGTATGTAGGAGCAGGTTGACCATTAGCTTGTTCAGAGTATACAGTTTCGACATCCTGTTTATACAGGCATTTTTCCCCTTCATTCTTCCCCACTTTTGTTGCTAGGAAGCAATACGCAGCCCAGGGTCTCAACCATATGGCCTCCCTAGCCGATAAAGTGCCAGGGTGCTTTCTGGTCAGCCTCCATATTTTGAGTAGCAGACTGCTGCATCTGTAATATATGTAGCAAGGACCCAGGCCCCCTTCAGTCCAATGAGAACCTCCAGAGCCATGAGTTGTCAACATCCCTCCACTACGAGTAGGTCGTAAGGCATAGTAGGTGCAGAGCATGTCTTTGGATTGTGGTGAGAAACCAACACAGGGAGAAGATATAAACTTCAACACAAGCATTAGCATGTTGGGGAATTGAACCAGCAACTGCTAGACAGAATTGCCACCCACTTAGCCAGCAGGCAGCCTCTGCAAAGTAGATTCATGGGCGCCAGACACCTAGGGTGTGCCACCTGTCCAGGATTCACCCGGACAGTTTGGTTTTTTAATCATGTGTCAGGGTTTCAGTCCACCTGAGTCCCCGGACATATTACCCAGACCAGGCTGTGGCTCCCCAAGTAACCGAGATAGTCATATACAAAACTGTTGCCTTTGTAGGCGGCTGTTTGGCCTCCCTGAAGAGTGATGATATCAGCAAGGGCAATTTGACAACAAATTGATGACGTCACAACGACATCACCCAGATCCTCCTCTTGTCCCTATTTAAACAGCCGACGCCATTTGCTTGACGTTCGTGCTAAGAACCTGATGCCAGGTAAAGATCGCCAACAGAAGACTGCCATCATCTCTCTATTGGGCCGGTCAGAGCCCCGAATATCATCTCTCTTTTGGGCCGGACAGAGCCCCAACTACCATCTCTCTTTTGGGCCGGACAGAGCCCCAACTACCATCTCTCTTTTGGGCCGGATAGAGCCCCAACTACTATCTCTCTTTTGGGCCGGACAGAGCCCCAACTACCATCTCTCTTTTGGACCGGTCAGAGCCCCGATTATCATCTCATTTTTGGGCCAGATAGAGCCCCGTCTTCCACCTCACTTTTGGGCCGGACAGTGCCCCTCCAACTTCCACTTGTTGGGCCAGACAGAGCCCCTTCCTCTCTAGTAGTCAGAGACTCTCCTCTGCCTTACCCACAGTCTACTTACTTTGCCAGTACATCTCTCAAAAAGCCACTGGGTGACCCCATCTCCAGGAATCCACTCACTGCAAGTATCTTTACGTTTCCTATATACTTTATTCCTGCGTAGTGCTACTAAGCTTAAGTTGCCTCTGAAGCTCCCTGTTGTGGCTGTGTATTACCACTCTAAATAAAACCAATTGTATTTCCAAACTTATCTGATAGCTGTTAAGGTTAAAGTTAATTGTTAAGAATATAGTATTCATAGACTTCCGAAGCTGTGATCCACACAATACAAATATAGTTTACTGCCTGAAGCATTACACACACCCACTAGAGCGCTCTGTGCGTTACATTACTACTCTCCTTGGGGCACCCAAATGTGTCTGTGCAACGCCAAGCCAGCAGACTCCCAGACTTCTACAGGAGGACAGCCACGCAAGGAAAAGCATCCAGTAAGATGCCACATCTGCACGGATAAGAACGCTGTCTCCTATGGCAACAGTCTCCAACAGTTTCCAATACAAGTGTAACAGTTGCTTCAGGTAATTAGGGCAAGTTCAAAACAGAATCTTGTGCCATTCTTATCAATAATAAAGACATTTGGCATTACCTGTTAGCTGCATACTCCTCCAGGCAGTGTTTACTCACCAGCCTCCTGGGCATAGATACTGCTCCAGAGGCTCTGCAGGACTCTTGCTGGGGCACTGGCTCTGGGGAAGAGGAGCAAAGACATCTTCCTTGGAGCTCTTCTCCTGAGTGGGAGCACCATCCGGGCTATGCTCCTCTGAAGAATGTCCGCATTGCCTTGGCCCGGCCCTTTTGAGAGCGTGGGCGTGCGGGGCTGAAGCAAATCAAAGCCAATCCGCATGAGAGGCATGAGAGGCCACTCTTTTTCCTGAAAACTTACCGATACGGTGGTCCCCACCCTAGTTGTTGAGGGTCTTTATATGAGCGGTATCTGACTCTTGATCTGTGGAGAAATGGGACGGCCAGCTGAGGTGAGGATAGCTGAAAAGCGACAGAAGGATCAGGAGTAGATATAGGAGAAAGGATTTCACTTTCCTTTTTTTATTTATCTACATATACCTACATGCATATACACACACACATTATATATATATAATTACACACACACATACCAGTCTGGGTCGGGTTAGGAAAGAGTTAATTAAAGAGGGTAGGAACTTCTCCTTCAGACCTGCTTACTGTCAGCTAAGCTGAAGATGTGCGAGGAGAGTAGGGATGAGTCGCACATGAGATGAGAGTAGGATGAGAGTAGGGATTGTCCACTCGCCAGGTCACCTGCCACAAGTTGCAGATTGTCCACTTGCCACAAGTTGCGGATTGTGCATTTGCCATGTCACCTGCCACAAGTTGTGGATTGTCACTTGCCACAAGTTGCAGATTATCCACTTGCCACAAGTTGCAGATTATCCACTTGCCACAAGTTGCAGATTATCCACTTGCCACAAGTTGCAGATTATCCACTTGCCACATCACCTGCCACACATTGCAGATTGTCACTTCCTGTGTCCCAGGCAGCAGAGAGATGATGTGATCTCTATGATGCCCACGGCTGCCTGCACAGTGAGTGAGGGCGAAACTGCAGGGTGGGCGCCGGGCGGTGAGAGATGATGTCATCTCTCTGCTCGCCGGGCGGTGAGAGATGATGTCATCTCTCTGCTCCACCACCCGCTGATTGGCCAGCTCACCTACCGAGCCTCCCAGCTGCATCTGCTCTCTCAACCCACCTGCCGAGCCGCCCAGCTGCTCGTCCGCTCACACAGTCAGTGTGACTGTGCATGCGGACAGGCAGCTGGGTGGCTTGGCGACTTACCCACCGTGCCGTCCACACATTCACTTGCCCGCTGAGCCACCCGCGAGCTCACCCACCATGCCGCCCGCTCACCCACCATGCCGCCCGCACACTAATTTCTCAGGGGGGCAATAGCCCTGTTGCCCCCCTGGATCCACCCCTGTCAAGAATACTGATGATTCGTAATGTTTACCAGTTGATTTAAGATCACTGAATAAATGCATTATAAATAACAAACCTATTCTTCCTAATTTAAATTTAATGTCACACATGGATGCCAAAGTATTTTCTGTACTGGAAATCGCCAATAGTAATTTTTCAGTACCATTAACCAAAAGCTGTCAATATAAACTTGCCTTCAGCTTTAATAAAGAAACCTATGCATTCACTAGAATAATTCCAGGATTGGATATTAGTGACGGAATAGTGCACGAGTGCTTGGAGAAAGTATTGTCAAAATTCTCTAGACCAGAATGTATTTTCCAGCATGTGGACAAGTTTGTTGTCTACACAGAGTATAGAGGAACATGTCACTTTTTTGTCTGAGTTATTTACACTGTTACAAACAGCAGGGCTGAAATTGAACACAGAGTCAGTTCAGT
Organism: Lithobates clamitans; assembly: GCA_037952925.1. NCBI lineage: Eukaryota > Metazoa > Chordata > Amphibia > Anura > Ranidae > Lithobates > Lithobates clamitans. The sequence continues at coordinate 76,599 of JBBGZY010000209.1, forward strand.
TAATGGAAAGTCGGAAAAAATTCCTTTATATGCAAATTAGCCATGGACAGAGACAGTTATCACAGGAAAAAGTTAGAAACATTTCTGCTATTCCAACATCTTACAAGGCATTATATACATTTTTGAGTGACGTAAATTGTTGCAAAGAGTTTTTACAGAAATATGATGATAAAGTTAAACCATTATTTGATTTTGAGACAAAAAGATGTTGTGTTTGATCAATGGGGTCAAACCCAGACAAATGCCTTTTAAATGTTGAAAAGGGACCTGTAGTTTGCGTCTTCATTGAATACAATTGAAGTTGGTTTGTCAATGCCTGTTTTGCATACTGATGTATCTGAGAATTCTATTTCAGTAATTTTGTCTCAATTAAAAGAAAGTGATCAGAAAAAAATAGTTTTTTCTCCAGAGGTTTGACATGAAAAAGACCTTTGACACACATATGAAGCAATTGAAGATTTTGAGATCTAGTAAGATCATATTACAGACATCTGATCTTTCACTAAAACTTCTTTTAGTGAAAATTAATTCAGGAGAATTATATGACAAATGTTGCCCATTTTTTAAGACGTTACAATTCAAATCTATACAGGTATACATTCTCAACTATATTCACAAAATGATGTTTGTACAAATGTTTTCAGAAAACCTGTAAATGGTATTTTTTGTGAGAGCTGAGAGAGGCTTTGAGCCAGTATTTGTTAATGTTATTAAGAGTTCTTCAGCAGGTCTTTCTATGTGTTACCCAAAGAATGGTTATGCTATTCAGCAAACATTCTAAAGAAAATGCTGAATTGAATTGAAAGATGCCAAAAATGACAGTACAGCATGCATTACTCTAAATCTTAAAGAGGAGATATGAATGGATACAGTTTGCTTCAGTCTCCTGGATTGTTTTAAAACTGTTCTTTGTTTGTGAAAACAAGGTTTCAAATCATGACAAAAAGGAGTAATTGTGTCCTGTTATAGTTAAAATACACACAATAATAGCATAAGGAGTATAGGCCGGTTTAAGAGAAATAGAGCAAAGTAAGGTAATTAGAAATGCTATTATTAAAATATGTCTTTCATGTTATTATAAAATATTAGGATTGTGGTATGTAAAATGAATAAGTAAATGAAGGTATATTTTGCATTAGTAAATTTAAAATAATGATACTGCATTTTGTTTCAGGATTTGACTTGTAAGTCACCAAAAGAAAATAAATGTAATATTTCTAGACTTTCCAGATGAAAAACAAACCCTTGAAGGTTAAGAATATCAGTTCTGGGAGAAGATTTGACACAAGAGATTCATTCTTTATAATTATTGTTGTCGTTTTAATGTTCAATAAAGTTTTTCCAACTTTACAGAGTGCAGGAAGAAGAATAATAAGAAAAAACCCTCAAGACTTCTAATAAGAGAGAAACTTCTAAAAAACAATTTACTTTTTGACTACTGATGAAATAATTTATCCATCAGATATATTGCAATTTTATAAATATTGTAAAGTTGGGGGTTGTTTAGCTCTTGTAGTAGATGCATTTGCCAGTGATTCAAACCAGTCAGGAACTATATTTTAGGGCATGGTAGCCCATTTTTATTAAAAAGGCAAATAAAAGTCCATAACATGAAGGCTTCCCATGCAGGGGTTCTTCTCCAGCAAATACACACAACAGAAAATGCTAGCCCACCTGGCTCTCTTTAGCAGCACCTCTTCTCCTTATCCTGGTCACCCCAACCACAGGATTCTTCAATGTGGACGGCTTTACTTTAGCGCCCACAGCACCGCTCTGGCCTTAGTCCTAAGGCCGTTTCACTGCCTCTTGCAGTCACACATGTTCTGGCTGCCTCCTGCAGCCCCTCTGACTCCTGGAGACTTCCTATCTCTCTTGGTGTGGAGCAGTCTCCAACTGGGAGCCCTGAGGTATTCCCATAGGATTAACTTTACATTGTAATATGTAATTATTATTAAAATCATCTCACATATATGAATGAATTGAAGTTAAGAAACATATTTTAAGTTCAAATTTGACAAAGATTATTTGAAAGGTTATATGGATTATAGATTTATGCTAAACACAATTTGGAGGGAAAGTATGGAACATAGATTTCTGAAGTGACATCCATATTTCAAAGTATTGTACAACAATGTTACATTTATAAATTTATGAATATTAAGGGGATTGATTATTTGGTAAAAGAAAAAGAAAATAATAAAGGTAATATTTTTTCACGGTACATGAAGCAAGAGGTTTATTAAGTTCATTTTTCCTTATATAGAATCTAAATTGAAAATATATTCAACTCAATTATCTTAAGATCTAACAGTATGTATGGGTATGAATGTGATGCATTTGAGGTATAAATGGATTAAGATAGGAAAATCAGTAAGATTGTTTAATCAATCATTTTGAGAGGGAATTGTTCTGTCTATCACACAAGCTGATCTAGGAGGAGGGCGGGACTTTTCTCACAGCGCGGCCAAAGTTTTCACACTCAGCTCCGAGACACACAGCGGGAGATGCCCGCAGACTGTGTAATCCAGGCACGGGCACTGACTACAGTGAGGCTGCGATTATGGGCACGGTGAGACTGCATTATGGGCACAGTGAGACTGCATTATGGGCACGGTGAAACTGCATTATGGACATGGTGAGGCTGCCATTATAGGCACGGCGAGGCTGTGATTATGGGCACAGTGAGATATGATGTGATTGCGTAAGATAATTTTCATTATTTATTTCATAATGCTTTCTAATGCACATATAGATATAGCCTCAGCAGTCTCCTCGTCAGCGTGGTCGGTAGGACTCCCAGGGTGATCCTCGGCTTTCATAAAAATAGTTTGAGCCTGGTCATGGTAATTCCCTCATAAGAAAAAAGGAATGAAGGCTCCCATAGTGTAGTATGTTAGATTTATTAAAAATTAAAAAACTTTCTAGTTAAAAAACAAAAAATACTAACTTCTGACTCCTGATGCTTGCTGTTTGACGCTGACACTCAAAATTCTGGCCAGTCTCAGAGTGAATGTGTGCCTCCCCTGATGTCTGCCGTTACCTACCATTATTTGTGTCCTATTTACTGGGGATGTGGATTCCGTGGCTGCTGAGACGGCTGATGATTTCAGATTTCAGAATTCGGACATCGCCTGTCTGCTGTAGTGCCGTGAGGACTGTCTATTGAACTATTGGACTGTCTATTGCTTTTTTCTGTTGATCCCAGCATTTGATCCCAGGACTATCGTGCGCTACAGTGTACTGCCCGTTTACTCTCTATTTCATCCCATCTCATCTCTCATCTCTCTGGAATGGGCTACCTGTCTTTTCCCACAGGGACCGGAGGGACAGAGGGAGACGCAGACGCAGAGGGAGACGCAAGGAGATGCCCAGAGGCCCCCGTGCAGCCAGGAAAGAGCTTGGTACCAAACCTGTTACACGTAGTGCCCTACTTACCAGTTACTATCCCTTGCGATCACAGGCAGGCTCTGTGTTTCAGAGTCCTGCGATACCTGCAGTGCCGGCGTCACCTGAGCTGCTGCCCTCAAAGCCCTCCGAGTGTAATCAGGAGCTGAGTCCTGTTATGAGCCGAGACCCACCGAATAAAGCAGAGCGGGTACCTGCGCTATCCAGATCACCAAGCGTGGACGCTCGGGACACTCGAGACCTACAGTCTCTAACTGTGAACGTGGGGATATCAGAAGGCGATCCACAGGTTTTCACACAGACCGTCAATCATCAAGCACTGGAATCCCAGACAGGTGAGCTTGTTGGGGAGTTTACTGAGGGGCCTATTGGGGTTCCCATACAGGAAGCTAAAGGAAAACACACACCAGTAAACAACCCGGACACAAGAGCCAAAAAGGGGGTTAATAGCACTAACAATACTACAAGTACCAGTATAATTATTAACATGCAGACGGGGCAAACAGCTGATGGACTTTCGGGTCAGGTTAACCAGCATATACATCAGCTTACACACCAGCATATACGTCAGTATGCACCAACACCCTCTATAGAAATATCTGGTATAATTGGCACAACTGGTACAACTGGATCTGCCATCCCGGCTTTGCCATCTCTGTTGGCTGATTCGGATACAAATTCCTTTTTTTCTACACTATCTACTAAGGCAGATATGGACCGAATGACCGCTACTCTACAGCAAGTACTTAGAGAAGAGTTCAAGGAGGTCAAAGAGTCATTGCATAGCTTGACATTCAGGGTAAACACCATTGAACAAAACCAGACCGCAGCAGAACAAAAAATAGTGACTCTGGAGGCTAAGTTAGCGGCACAGTCGCAGTATCTACACAATGTGCGACTTCAACAGAACAATTTAGAAAATAGGAGCAGGAGGAATAACTTAAAAATTCAGGGTATCCCTGAGACCATGTCCGCTAAAGAGCTGTGCCCCACTGTTACGGTCATATTAAATAAAATCCTGGGGAGGGATTCGACAGCGGATATTGAACTAGACAGAGTTCATCGGATATAAGGCAATGCTCCTTTGTCAGATGGTAGACCGAGGGACACCCTATGCAGAGTACATTTCTATATTATTAAAGAAGAAATTATCCGGAAGGCATGGTCATTGGGTACTATTGATTTTAATGGAGCAACTATACAGATTCTGCCGGACCTTTCAAAATATACTTTACAGATGCGCCGTAGTATGAAGCCCCTATTAGACAAATTACGTGAAGAAGGTGCTACATATAGATGGGGTTTCCCCTTTTCCCTGCATATACAGAAAGGCCAACAATTTTTTGTACTACGTGCACACACCCAAATGCCAGATATGTTCGCTAGGCTGTCTATGACACCTATTCTGCTTCATGACTGGACTAATAGGGCGTACACACGGTCGGACTTTGTTCGGACATTCCGACAACAAAATCCTAGGATTTTTTCCGTCGGATGTTGGCTCAAACTTGTTTTGCGTACACACGGTCGCACAAAGTTGTCGCAATTTCCGATCGCCAACCACGCGGTCACGTACACCACGTACGACGAGACTAGAAAAGGCCGGTTCAGAACCAAGCGTGGCACCCTTTGGGCTCCTTTTGCTAATCTCGTGTTAGTAAAAGTTTGGTGAGAGACGATTCGCGCTTTTTCAGACTCGTGGCTTTCAGATCGTTTTTTGCCGTTCAGTTTGTGCTTGTGGGTTTGTATCTGCTCTTCAGTGCGTGCAGTCAGTTCGTATCGGAGTTTTCTGTGTGATCTTGACTGCTCGTTACTGTTTTTCAGGTCGCTCTTCATAGGCCTTGCTGTTCTTCAGTGCGTTCTGTTACTTCGTTCTGAGCAGCCGACTGTTTTCTTGCCATGTTTCGTATCCGTACTCCTCGTAGAGTTCGTGCTGTGCGGGGGCTTGGTGTTGGGGTCCTGACCTTGACACAAGTCCAGTCCATGAACAGGGTGGGGAGGAGTTCATGGACCAAGAATTGGTTGCTTCAGCGTGACCAGTTCTCTCATATGCCTTTGCTCCGTGAGATCCGTGAGAATAATCCTGATGATTTCAGGAACTTTCTCAGGATGACAGACCCCATGTTTCACCGTCTGTTGGCTTCGCTGACCCCTTATATTAGCAGGCAGGATACCTGCATGAGGCAAGCCATCACTCCGGAGCAGAGGTTGGTCGCTACCTTGCGGTATTTGGTGACAGGCAGAAGCCTGCAGGACCTCAAGTTCTCGACAGGCATCTCCCCCCAGGCTCTGGGGATCATTATCCCAGAGACCTGTTCTGCCATCATACAGGTCCTGCAGAAGGAGTATATGAAGGTAAGATTTTTATCCTTTTATATCACATTTTATTGTATTGAATGTTTGCTAATATATTGTATTTCTTTCCTCATTCCCTAATTACCATGATTGTAATATGCTGTGAATGTCCTCTTTGTCCTCATGCATGCTGGATTTTTCGGTAATTATTATTTTAGGTCCTTCATACATATTTGCCCTTCACTAACCTCCCCAGCATGTTGTCTCCTGCCCTATATTCACCTCATGTAGTCACATAACAATGTATTTTATCAGCTCCATAGTAGTGCTTTACCCCAAACACCCCCTAAAATGTTTGGAAATGTAATTTTTGATTTAAATTCAGGCAGAGTGCCAGAGGCTTTTTTTTGTGGTGTCCCCAAATAATTTTTAGTAAACCTCCCAACCCCCAACTGCTAAGTCAGCTGATCCCAATTCTCTATCCTCAATTATCTATCTGCTGACTTTGCCAAACCCATACACACTATACACATCTCTTTACTGGTCAGATTTATGGATGAATTACCCAAAGCATGTAGTGTAAGGGCCTGCCTGTATACTTTCCAATGGTACTGTTTAAAGTTTTTGTATCCTATTATTATCTTGATAGGTAATAGCAGAATGTCCAAATGTCCTCAAATGTGTACAATGTGTATTTATATCTTTGTATTATGACACTTCTTACCTGTCCAGTGGGCTGCCAATAGTGTAACTAAGGAGGGGCTGTTCCAAGTAATACCCATTATTTAGGCATTCATCTCTCAATGAAGTGAAGAGGGTTACCTGTCCAAGATTTACACACACCCCATAATGTTAGAAATGGCCCATGAGAGGGGGGGGAATATGATAGGTGTACCTTATACTTTGGCCTTGTTAAATTCCCCTTACTAAATGCTATCTGGAGGTTGCCCCATAATGTTTGTGTCTAATCTGCTTGCCATGTTTCAGAGTAAAAATAGTAATGTTTATTGTTTTTTCCTCAACAGTTTCCTTCCACGCCACAGGAATGGCAGACTGTGGCCTCCCACTTTGCCCAGCGGTGGGACTTTCCTAACTGCGGAGGGGCAATTGATGGGAAACACGTCCACATCGTCCCACCACCCAACTCGGGGTCGTACTATTTCAACTATAAGGGGTTCAATAATATAGTGATGTTGGCGGTGGTGTCGGCTAATTACGACTTCCTGTATGTGGACGTGGGGAAGAATGGCCGGATGTCCGATGGTGGAGTCATCGCCCAGACGGAGTTCTACAGGCGTCTCCAGAATGGCAGCTTGGACTTGCCAGCTCCAGAGGACAATGTGGAAGGACTCCCATTTGTGTTCGTTGCTGATGAAGCATTTGCGCTGGGGGACCATTCCCGATGAGGACCCTCACCCCGGAACAGAGGGTTTTAAAGTACCGGCTGGCCAGAGCCCGAAGAGTGGTGGAGAACACATTTGGAATCCTGGCCAGCCGGTTCCGCCTATTTCTTTTTTTTTTTTTTAACAATCAGGAGTGCTTTATTGAAAAGTTTAAAATGCAGTACAAAAGAAAAAGGAGTAACACAGACCATGTATATAGAAGTACATACAATACGGATCAAATATTTGATTAGAGATAATCTCTTGCTCACATAGTTGTTATCATACTATTTTCAAAGCATCTACCGCAATTCAGTAAGTATTTACTTATAAAACCATACTAGAGAATCCTATCAGGTATATCAATACATTGTCAGCTCATCCATGGTGACCAGACCTTATCGAATTTCCATGGGCATCCCCGACTATTATAAGTCAGTCTATAGAGGGGCAATGCTTTGTTAATTCTCTTTTCCCAGGAGGCTAGGGTCGGGGGTCCAGCAGAGGTCCATCTAGCAAGGATCTCTTTTTTGGCGTAATAGAAGAGAAGCGAGATTAAAATTTTGCTATGATGCGACCTGTGTTCATCCTCATGTATTCCCAGTAGGGCTATCTCATGTGTTTTAGGAACAGATAGGTCCATTCTAAGTTTTAAATGATCATACACTCCCAGCCAGAACTTTGACAGAGCAGAGCAGTCCCAGAACATGTGGAGATACGTGCCAATCTGGGTTTGACATCTAGGGCAATGAGGATCTCTATCAGGGTATATTTTGGATAATCTCGCCGGAGTAAAAAAAAACATATGTAGAAAGTTTATTTGTGTCAGTTTATCCCCAGCTGATATTACCAGTTTGGGACCCTGCTCCAGAGATGTCTCCCAGTCCTCTCTATCCAACGTAGGGATGTCCGATTTCCAGGTATTCCACAACCTGTCCATCTTGGACATCTCCCTGGGCAGCAGCGTATTATATATGGCTGATAGGGGTTTCATCAGATCCTCACTGGACAACAGGTCCTCTAGCGGATCTAATTGTATTAGTGGAGGGACAGGGAATTGTGCCCGGGTCGCATGACGCAACTGAGCGTACCGAAAAAACATCCATCCCGGAAGCCTATATGTCCTTGACATTAGCGCAAAGGACATCAGTTCACCATTGGGCATTATATCTCTTAGGGTTTTGATTCCAAATCCTGCCCACAACTGGGGATCAGGAATTGTCCGGTAGTGGGGCAACTGAGGGTTTCCCCAAAGAGGCTGGACAGGCGCCCATCGTCCCACCAAGGAGAAGCCATTTCTAGCCATTCTCCACACCTGTAGTGTTGCTTTAGTCGGGGCAGGAAGCTCCGGATATGCTTTTACCCCCCTATAGACCAAATTTTGGAGATCTTGTAGCGAACCTAGCCTCGCCACCTCCACACATACAGCCGCATTAGAACGTTTCCCCTCAAACCACCAGTACATCGTCACTAGCATCGCCGCCCAGTAATAAAGCCTAAAATTAGGGAGAGCAAGTCCCCCCAGCTGTGTAGGGAGTTGTAGTGTGGACTTGGCTAGACGCGGAACAGCTGCATTCCAAATGAAGGAGATAATTTGTTTGTCTATTTCCTGAAAGAAAGACGCCAGAAGCCAGATCGGACTATTTCTAAATAGGTAAGTGAACTTGGGTAGAAGCATCATTTTTAAGATGTTTATACGCCCCAGCAGATTCAAGGGTAGTCCAGACCATGCACGGCATCGCACTTTGAGGAGGTGAAGCAATGGAAGTATGTTTAGACTATAGTATTGGGCAGCATCTCTGGATACACGAACCCCGAGGTACTTAAACTCTGAAACCCACTGGAGAGGCGTACCACCCGTCGCATCAGGGATCCCCCTATCCAGAGGGAAAAGGACCGATTTTGCCCAATTTATTCGAATCCCCGATGCAGCACCAAATCTATCAAAAATGGCCAAAGCGGCCAGCAGAGATGGTCCTGCATCATTCAAGTAAAGTAGTGCGTCGTCCGCGTACAATGAAATCTTCTCTTCAAGTCTACCAATCTGCATCCCCCTGACCTCCGAAGATTCTCTGACCAAGATCGCCAACGGCTCCAGGGCAAGAGCGAACAAACTAGGCGACAATGGGCACCCCTGGCGAGTGCCTCTGTGGAGTGGGAAGGGATCCGAGATCCTATTGTTAGTGCGCACCCTAGCCCTCGGTGCTCTATAAAGCAGTTTAATCCATTGGCGAAAGCCAGGACCAAAACCAAATCTCTCCAGCACTTCCCCAAGAAAATCCCACTCCACAGAGTCAAACGCCTTCTCAGCGTCAAAGGAGGCGATCACTCTATCCCCGCAATTATCATGGGTAATGGCCAGATTGAGGAAAAGACGCCTAATATTAATGTCTGTCCCCTTGCCCGGCATGAAACCGGTCTGATCAACGTGGATCAATGTAGATATGATTGAGGACAGGCGGGTGGCAAGGATTTTGGCTAAAATCTTTGTGTCCACGTTAAGTAATGAAATGGGCCGGTAGGACGCACACTCCTGAGGATCCTTACCCTGTTTATGGATTAAAACTATGACCGCCTCCTCCATGGATTCCGGTAGAGCACCCCTCCCAGCCAGCGCAGCAAAAAGTGATGTGAGTTTAGGTGCAAGCAGCTCCATATTCTGAAAGTAGAACTCCGTAGGGAGTCCGTCCACCCCAGGGGGTCTTACCTTTCTGTAAGCCCCCAATTGCAGTCTGTACCTCCTCCAGGGAGATATCCTTATCCATCATTGCCCTATGCACCTCAGATAGTGTAGGAAAAGGAATGTTATTCAAGTACTCCTGCAATGCCAAAGAGTTACCACCAGTTCTGGAAGTGTATAGATCACTGAAAAAATGGGAAAATCTGGCATTGATATCCTCTGGAGAGGTCAGCAACTCCCCACTATCATCCCTCACCCCCGCTGTGTGTGGTTCCCATCTGTCCATGTGCCAGCCAAGCCAGCAACCTCCCATTTTTATTTCCATATTCAAATATCCTCTGCGTTGAGTGTAGCATGGATTTCTTAGTTTGTTCTACATTAAATAGAGAAGGTTCTCTCAGAGCTCTCTGCCATGTATGATAATTAGGTTCAGTAGGTGACCTTATATAAGCAGCTTCAGTCTCCCCCGCCTCTCCCTCCAACCGCTCCAGGGTCCCACCGGCCTCTTTCTGAAATGAAGATATACGGGATATATATTCCGCCCTAACCCATGCCTTGAAGGTATCCCAGAGGATCAGGGAGTCCACAGATTCATTATGTCGCAGCCAGAAATTGCATATAGCTTCCGGCAGCACCTCCTGAATCCGCTCGTCCAGCGCCCAATATCTGGAGAGACGCCACAGCCTTGGACCAGTAGGTCTACCCAAAGAGATGACAAGTCTTAGGGGAGCATGATCGGAGATACCTCGCGCCAAGTGTTTTACCTCCCTTGTCCAGCAGAGTGCACCCCCTGATACATATGCCAAGTCTATACGGGATAGGGCTCTGTATGAAGCTGAGTGGCAGGTGTACTCTCGGTCTCTAGGGTGAAAATGTCGCCATGCATCTGTCAACGCAAAGGTACTCGCCCAGTTCTGCAGGTCCGACGAGATGCGGGCCCCGGGGTTAAGTCTATCCGCCTCCTGGGAGGGCACCAAATTGAAGTCTCCAAAAATAAAAACTTCTTGAATATGGTACCCCATGACATTTTGCATAATGTCATAGAGGAGTTGAGCCCTCGCAGGAGGCGGAAGGTACAGACCCACTAATACCAATCGCCTAGAGTGTACAGTCATATGGATAATCATATATCTTCCCTCAACGTCCGTCTTAACATCAAGAATCTGAAATGGGAGGGTCCTGCGGATCAAAACACTCACCCCCCTAGCATAGCCGGAATAGGTGGAACGGTAGTGTGCTCCCACCCAGGCCTTTTTTAATCCAAGAATTTTAGAGCCAGTCAGATGCGTCTCTTGTAAAATGCATACGTGAGGTAGGTATTTCTGTATATATTTAAAAACAAGAGACCTCTTAACGGCTGAGTTTAATCCCCTGACATTCCATGAAATAATAGAGATGTCAGCCATCTGTCAATTTGCCAGAAAGTACTTTTAGTCGGATCCGCAAGCCCCTCCCATCCCCCAATCCACCGAAGGGATAACATGTCCCAGTATCATGTACTCTATACAGAAGTATCACTAAGCATGTATCTGCAATTAAATTGTACTGTATTGAAGGGCATATTATCCCTCTTGTATCATGAGCAACTCCTTGTTTAGAAAAACTACTAACACATCTAATTCCCTTATGACTGCAACGGCAGCAAACTTCCCCCCCCCTCCCCCACACCCCCTTGAAACTGGTGATGTGTCAATACCCATAAATCCCAACTATTCCAACCATAGTAGGGGCGTGGACTTAAATGCGATGAGGTTGTCTAGCCAGACAACAGAGATGCTGACAAGACATAAATTATAACAGCATATTTCTCCTGAACTAATGCAGGGGCACATATCTTTGTTACAGTGTGGAGGCACTGGGCTCCCTCTCATTTGACTCAACCAATAGCAAAAGTGAATCGTGTGAATATGAAGAATCATGTCACCTGGGCTGTTGCAGGGGTATATATCTTAGTTACAGTACTTAAGCACTAACCACACTCTCTCTTAATTTGATTACTAACAGAAATTAACGTACACTACGAGTAACATTTCTCCTGGATTAATTGCAGGGGCACATATCTTAGTTACATCATTACTGTATCCGATGCATTCGCTTTAAACTGCGAGGCCGACATAAAAAAAAGAAAAACATAAGATAGAGTAAAGCTTTCTTATGAATTATCACTGGGGCACCCATCTTAGTTGCTAGACCAGAGAAAATTTTAAAAGGCCTATTCAATAGAAAAAATAAAATAAAACTGAAACCAGAAAATATATAAGATAGGGCCCCCTCCCTCCTAGAGACCATCTGCAGATTAGCTATTATCCTGTAGCTGCCCACAGCATTTGTAAGTCATTAGCAGGCATCAGGATCTATAGTTCAATAGTTCACTGCATTCATATCCCTTGTGGCAGAGCACTGGATAAATGTTCCAACGGCATCCTTATCCTACCCAGCTATCAGAACAGCATCTGGTGCAAATGAATATCTCCTAGAGGGTCTTCGAAAGGTTAACCTTCCTCTATCCCAGGTGTGCAAGAAAAGTTTTGTCATCCAGGGCATCCAGAACAGTAAAGTTGCACAACATCAAATGCTTGCACCACAATCACTATTGCTGACTGAAAGTAGTAGCTGGCAGCATTAATATATGAGGAGGTGATAACTATAGTATGGTCTCCGTGACAGCCTAAGGAGAAATGAAAGCAATCACTCATTTAGCGGTATTGTGGCAGGGCCTCAAGCCAGGTGGCAGCCTCCCGGGGAGATGTAAAGAATTTTACCGTCTCGCCATCCTGCACCCTCAATCTGGCTGGAAAGAGTATGCTATACTTGATGTTCCGTGCTCTTAGCGATGCTTTCACTTGGTCAAAAGACCTACGCAGTTTCTGTGTTTCTACAGAATAGTCTGGAAAAAAGAGCAGGTTTGCATTTTGGAACTTCACTTCACCTACCCTGCGCGCCTCTCTCAGCACTGCATCCCGGTCTCTGAAGTTAAGCATACGGAAGATCAGGGTGCGGGGTTTGGAACCAGGCGGTCCGGGAACAGGAGGTATCCGATGCGCTCGCTCCACAGTGTAAAAGGGGGAAAATTGCGCCGCCGCTAGTAGGGTTTTCAGTAGATCCTCCACAAATACCGTAGGATTTTTTCCCTCTGCTCCTTCTGGCATGCCGACATTCCGAAGATTGTTTCTTCGGTTCCGGTTCTCGGAATCATCCACCTTGTATTCTAGAGCCCGGACTTTCGTCTGTAGCGTGCGGATGGAAGCAGCATGATCCGCCACCGCGTCCTCAGCCAGACCCACCCGCTCCTCCACCTCTGACACTCTCGACCGAAGCTTGTCCTGGTCTTGTCTGATCAGACTCACGTCCAGCTGCACTGATTCAATCTTGCTCGTCAAAGCAGCCTGGCAGGAGGGGATCGCAGCCATGACCTCCGGAAATCCGAGCTGTGTCGTCTCAGTCGGGTCTGCGGCCTCCGTCTGAGACGCCATATTGGAGAGCCGCCGAGGGGATTCCGTCACGTGTGAGTCCACGATCGGGGCTATATCGTCCAGGTTTTGCGGGAAATGTAGCTTTTTGGCCCGCCGACGTGTTCTGTAGGGCATTCAGGCTATTATGGGTTGTTTCCCTCACTGAGTAATAGCCAGAAGTCAGGATATTAAGAAGTCCTTCAGCAGAGCTCCAAGAAACATGTCCTCCTAAGTTGCCATCTTGGCCACGCCCCCGGTTCCGCCTATTTCTGACATCTATCCATATGGCGGAGTATAAACTGAACCATATAATACTTGCGTGCCGTGTTCTCCATAACTTTTTACGGAAACATTCGGCCAACTATGCTGGCTCAGTTGGGCCTGAGGCTGGAATCCTACATCAAACCACACTGACGGCGCTTGAAAGTGGCCGTCCTGGCTTGCCCTCCCTGAGTGCCCGTGATGTCCGGTTACGCTACCTGGAGTTCTTTGCGGGTAGGGGGGCTATCAATATGCCAGACAATATGTGAAGCCTTTTTCAAATAAAAAAAAAAAATTATCTTTCTGGACATTTACTGCTTGTGTTTGTTTGAGCTGACCCTGACAGAAATGTGTTGAGTGCAGAAAATGGCGTGATTGTGTAACCTTATACAAAGCACTGTTGGCTGTTATTTACTAAATGCAAAAACACATTTCACTACAAGTGCACTTGCAACTGCACTGAAACTGCACATGTAGTGCAAAGTGGATTTGCCCTTAGGAAATAACCCCCATTTTCTCATAAAACAACAATTACATCACCCCAAAAGTGTTGTAGCGTTGAGACAATAATCCACACATTCTTGATTAACAATCTTTTTAATACCTGCACAATCACATGTGCATTTACCAAAGGTTTTGCTGACAAACCAACATGTTTGTTGTATACCAATTTTGGTGGTGGCATTATCCAAAATTAAAATGTCCATTTTATAGAAAACAGGCCTGTGTAAAACCAACAAGAAAGACACAAATCTTGATCTTACAAAGTTCACATTTGGTAGAACTTGAAGGTAATATCAGACATGAGTATTTAGGAACTGTGTTTGATATTGCGTTCAGATGGGGGGAAATCCCCCCTGGAAAAGCCAAATTTGGAAGATGCACACAAATTTCCCAATGTCAACATGTGCTAGCTGCCATCACGGGGGATCAAGGGATGTGTTTTGAGGGAGCAAGCCCTTCCTCACCGCTACTTTATTATTGATGAAGGGGTTGCACCCCCAAAACGCGTCCATTGATCTCCCGTGATGGCAGATGGCACATGTTGACACACTGTGTGCATCCTCCAAATTTGGCTTTGGGAAAAATCACAAAAGCATTTAGCACATTGTAGCACACAAAAGAAGAAAGTGATTTGGAGGGGTTTTAAACTCGCCCCAAAACATCAATGATGTTTTTATATTTTGGAATAACATCATTGATGTTTGCTTGATGTTTTCCAATCGTAAATTACACCCCATGTTCTCCCCGATCAGGATCTGGGCACTTTCGGATGTGAAAGGATCTTCATCCACAACCTCACGATCACCTAAAAAAAGAGGAACCCCAAAATAAATTTGGTTTAAAAAAAATGCCGCCATCCATCTCTTATCTGAGCCTGTGGTTGCAGACATTCACCTGTGTGGTGACTAGTTCCACCACGTCTTCTTCCTCCTGCTCAGCTTGTGTTGGGGGGATTTCACCTTCTTCCAGAGGGGGGGGGGCTCTGGTCTCCTCGGATGAGGGGTGTCCTCCGAGTCTTTTCTCCCCTATGTCAAACAAAAAAGGTATACTTAGCACACAGATATTTAATGTCAGAACTATAAAGATGAAACATTGCTTGGAAGTGGGGTACAATTATCTATTTTAGCAGAGTTCCAACATGTAGCTTTTTTAATGCCCTTTGTCAACCTGCAATACTTTACCTGTTTGGTACAAGCTTCACAGATGGAGACCCCCCTATAGTATACACTGGAGCACCTGTGTGGCCCCCCTAATAAAAATGGTGTTCTTTTGTCCCACACTAGTGCTCCAGTGTCCAGATGTGAAAACAGCTGCTCAGTGTCCTCTCCTTACACACAATCTAGTTTGCATTTCATTCTAGTAACAACCCAATTCTTTTAAGACAAGTATAGGGCGTCAAAATGGTGGCCAAATGCATATGGGCTAAACAATGTTATTTTATATTTGGAACGAAAAATGTTTGATCCGAACGAATAATGTGCCCATGAACATGAAAGTTGCCATTTTAAACTGTACAACAGTTCCTAAAAGCACATGGAGCAGCACGAACGTAATAAACACAAAAACAATAGGAACACAGCACAACTACTTACTTTTTTGCAGCACTCTCCAGATCTTTCTGTACTGCTCATGTTCTCGTAATTTCAGATATAAACAAGGCCTGGGGAATGCCCAGGAAAAAGTTCCAAGCCTACTTACCACCAGCTCGCAGACAACCAAATTAACCTGTCTAACAGTATGCGTTAAAAACAGGGGTTTAGTCCGCACGCATTTGCAAACGCATGCGTAAGCCACAGAGCCTCGTCACGGCACCCTGATATCTGTGGTCCTAACACTAAAATATGAGTGTCCCCACAGTGGAGGCACATGCATTCTGATGGATAAATGAAGGCAGGTGGACTGAAGGGCAGCCCATCCCTTCTTAAAGGTACAGGGCACACCAGACACCCAGCAAATAGCACAATGGCTGCAAAGGTGCTGGTGCGTTGCTGGACCAATATACACACCAAGGTGATCTCAAAAAACTTGCCACCACCCTCATTTATAGCTGGCTATCGCAGTAAGCGGCATTGGAGGGCTACAAACAGATATAAACAAGGCCTGGGGAATGCCCAGGAAAAAGTTCCAAGCCTACTTACCATCAGCTCGCAGACAACCAAATTAACCTGTCTAACAGTATGCGTTAAAAACAGGGGTTTAGTCCGCACGCATTTGCAAACGCATGCGTAAGCCACAGAGCCTCGTCACGGCACCCTGATATCTGTGGTCCTAACACTAAAATATGAGTGTCCCCACAGTGGAGGCACATGCATTCTGATGGATAAATGAAGGCAGGTGGACTGAAGGGCAGCCCATCCCTTCTTAAAGGTACAGGGCACACCAGACACCCAGCAAATAGCACAATGGCTGCAAAGGTGCTGGTGCGTTTCTGGACCAATATACACACCAAGGTGATCTCAAAAAACTTGCCACCACCCTCATTTATAGCTGGCTATCGCAGTAAGCGGCATTGGAGGGCTACAAACAGATATAAACAAGGCCTGGGGAATGCCCAGGAAAAAGTTCCAAGCCTACTTACCATCAGCTCGCAGACAACCAAATTAACCTGTCTAACAGTATGCGTTAAAAACAGGGGTTTAGTCCGCACGCATTTGCAAACGCATGCGTAAGCCACAGAGCCTCGTCACGGCACCCTGATATCTGTGGTCCTAACACTAAAATATGAGTGTCCCCACAGTGGAGGCACATGCATTCTGATGGATAAATGAAGGCAGGTGGACTGAAGGGCAGCCCATCCCTTCTTAAAGGTACAGGGCACACCAGACACCCAGCAAATAGCACAATGGCTGCAAAGGTGCTGGTGCGTTGCTGGACCAATATATCTCGTAATTTCAGGTCTGACCACTACTTCCTGAGCTGATCTTTCGATCGTCGTACCCCGAATTTCCGGTGCAGACTCCTGACCACTTTTGCCATGATCTTGGCCTTTCTGAGATTGTGGTTGGGGTAAGGCCAATACTTTCCATCATAGTCGGCCTTCTTCAGGATGTCCACCATCTCCAACATCTCCCCAAAGGACATATTTGAG
The DNA here is from genome assembly GCA_037952925.1 of Lithobates clamitans. Lineage (NCBI taxonomy): Eukaryota > Metazoa > Chordata > Amphibia > Anura > Ranidae > Lithobates > Lithobates clamitans. The sequence goes on from JBBGZY010000209.1 coordinate 93,666, forward strand.
TCCTTAAATCTCCTTCTGGATCGGGACGTTTCAGGCTCCGGCCTTTCCTCCCCCTCCTCCTCCTCGTTGCTACAATTAGCACGCACCTGCTGTCTATCCGCCATGTGCTCTTCCCCCACTGCGCCGAAAGAAAAGGGGCGGGGAATAGACTAAAAAGAACGTCAGGGGCGGGCGGAGTTATACGCATGCGCAGTGTGTATAAAGCGTAACACACGTGCGTATTACGTACGATCTGTGAGCGGAGGAAGGAGCATCGGAGACGCCGATCGTGATAACGAAGGTAAGATCTAAAATTGCGCCTATACTGCTTCGAAATGGAAGCCTATATTGTAACAAGATTAGGGGAGTTTGGCCTGACATTAAGGTTTGTCTTGTGTTGTGTCTTGCAGAGAAAATGGATGGGTTCAATGACCACAATTTCCTGCCCCTGTTCATAGACAAGTACAGGGAGCTGCCCTGTCTGTGGCAAGTGAGACACCCCCACTATAACCACAAACAAAAGAGGCAGGCAGCGCTGGAGAAACTGCTGGAGTTGGTGATGCCGGTGGTCCCCACAGCAACCATCCCTTATTTAAAAACTAAAATTGGTGGCCTGAGGAGCACTTATCTTAGGGACCGCAAGAAGGTCACAGATTCCCAGAGATCCCGAGCTGCAGCAGATGACGTTTATGTCCCCAGGCTCTGGTACTATGAGAGACTGCGATTTCTGTCAGACCACACTGAAGTCAGGGAATCCCTCTCCACTCTTCCTTCCATGCTTCCTTCCACCCCAGCTGAGGCTTCCGATGTCCAACCTGGGCCTTCCAGCCAGGAAGAAATGGAGGAGCCCAGCTGGAGTCAGGTATAGCATTCTTCTACAGATTTCTGGTCAATAAATAAATGATGTTTACTAGATGTTAGTATTGATCACTAATTGCTGATTGAAAAAAGTGTTTTACATATCAATAGACAGTAGTGGGCACCCAAAATTGGGCCAAGAATGAAAAATGCTGGGCTCAGAATGATAGTCTGTTATATTTGTTAACATTCAATTTGCAGCAGTCAGGAGGTGAAAATTGTGTGTGATTGATTGAAAAAATACTAAAACTATGTCCCTTTTTCATACACAGGAAGACCTCAGCCAGGAGGAGGTTGTGGAATGTGGCAGTCAGGAGGAGGCGGGGATTAGTGGCAGCCAGGAGGAGGCAGGGATTAGTGGCAGCCAGGAGGAGGCGGGGCTAAGTGTCAGCCAAGAGAAGCCTGGGACCAGTCGCAGCCTGACTGAGTCTCAGGTCCTGCCCCTCCGCCTGCCACATAAACGAGCCAGGAAGACGACTCCGAGTCCCGTGCAGGATTCAGCGTACAGGCTGATCCAGGAGGCTTCTGCGTCCCTCCGAGCCTTCCCCAGTCCTGAAGAGGCCTTTGCCTGCATGGCTGCCACCAAATTGCAGGGCATGCAGGAGGGTCAACGCAGGATCTCTGAGGACCTGATTTATAAAGTCCTACGTAAGGGGTTGAGTGGGGAACTAACACCCAAGACGGATGTCATTGAGATGGACGATCCTCCTCCTCCTGCTGTCACAACTCCACCACCACAGCCACCGCGTGGAAGGAGGCGTGGAAAGAAGACCAAAGAGTGATGACCCTGGGTTCAGTCTGGTCTGACAGAAGATGCAGTCTCTTGTATGACCACAGCCTGGGGACACAGATGTCATCTGCTGCTTTCCGGATCTCTGGGACTTCTGGACCAGACTGCCCTCCCTTAGATATGGACTCCTCAGGCCACCAATTTTGCTTTTAAATAATTAATGTCTGCCCTGGGGGTCCAAGGCTTCACCCACTTCTGCAGTTTCTCCAGCGTTGCCTCCCTCTTTGTTTAGTTGTGACCCCTTAATACATTTTTTGGGTAAATTCTACTATCCTGTGTGTGTTTTCATCCAAAAATGACAGTTTGTTGGTGAGGATTCAGGTACATTTCTTACATAAAATGTGAAATTAACAAGGGACAACAACACCAAACAATCTCCTACAGATTAAATAGAACAACATATCAATGGTGTTGTGGGAACTTGTCACAAAAAACACACACAAACATTTTCTGGAGTACAAATCAAAATCGCAAAAAAAAAAATAGAAACACAAAAAAAGATTCTACATTAAAGCCAAAAAATAAATAAAAAATATACAAAAATATGTTGTCAGATGTGAGAAATCAAAATATATTGAGGGAATCCCGATAAATAGTAACGAAATAAGTTTGTGAGAAGTGTGTGTGAATATGAGCAGCAAAACGACTTAATTCTTGTCACATTATAAAGAAGAGAGTGCGCTGTATTAAACCATTTTTAACATTGCAGCGTGACGAAAGTGCTGTATCCATTGCGAACGCTAATTTTACCAGAACGAGCTGTCCCGTCTCGGAATTTCTTCTAAGCATGCATGGCACTTTGTGCGTCGGAACAGGCCACACACGGTCAGAATTGACGCGATCGGATTTTGTTGTCGGAAAATTTTATCTCCTGCTCTCCAACTTTGTGTGTCGGAAAATCTGATGGAAAATGTCCGATGGAGCCCACACGCGGTCAGAATTTCCGACAACACGCTCCGATCGGACATTTTCCATCGGAAAATCCGACCGTGTGTACGGGGCATAACACTGAAACTGGCTTGATATAGCATGATTGAACTTAATTTATCAGATATTCTATTCTCTACAAATAGGAATGACTTCTAAATAATGCTTTGACAAAGTACTGATTTGCTAATCCTTTATCTGTTTATATGAGCATTATAGATGTCTTATGCCGCGTACACACGAGCGGACTTTACAGCAGACTTTATGACGGACTTTCCGAATGAACGGACTTGCCTACACACAATCCACCAAAGTCCGTCAAATTCGTATGTGATGACGTACGACCGGACTAAAACAAGGAAGTTCATAGCCAGTAGCCAATAGCTGCCCTAGCGTGGCTTTTTGTCCATCGAACTAGCATACAGACGAGCGGACTTTTCGACCGGACTCGAGTTCGACGGATAGATTTAAAACATGTTTCAAATCTAAGTCCGTCCAACTTTTGAGCAAACAAAGTCCGCTGGAGCCCACACACGATCGAATTGTCCGACGAAATCCCGTCCGCCGGGCAAAATCTGCCGTAAAGTCCGCTCGTGTGTACGCGGCATAAGGCTCGATTCACATCTATGCATGTTGCTTTTGAGCGTTTCTGCAGTGTTTTTTGTGGTGCTTGCCGCGTTTTTGAGCAGCGTCTTTGCACCTTTTTTTGCAGCGTTTTTGCCGTGTTTTGCGTTTTTTTTTCACAGTTTTCTTTTACACTATATACAGTGTAAAAGGAAGAAAGGGAAAGGCACGGGGCACGGCGGGGGCACCGCGGGGGCGCTGTGGAGGCACTGTGAAGACGCTGTACTTGCGTTTTTGATGCATGTCTATTGAATTACATGCAAAACGCTGCATTTTGCATGAAAAAAAGTCCCAGACCCTTTCCAAAATCACAGAGGTACAAAGAAGCATTGATGTGAACATGTTCCATAGGAATGTTAAAAATTTCCCATGCATTTCTGAAAAATGCAAAATGCATCAAAAAACGCATTAGTGTGAACGGAGCCTTAGAGGTGTTAGACCGGAATAGAACTGGGTGTTAGAATCTCCCTCCCCCATCCCCTTCCTCCGTCCCCCCTGTTCCTGTCCCCCTCTTCCCCCCTCCCCCTTTTTTTTGCCCACCCCCATGTAGGTGGGAGGGGGGAGGTGGAGGCAGCGGGGGCCGCTTGATACTATGAAGAGCAGGCACTGTGGAAAGTTACTTTACAGAAATAAGAATACTGGGGGTGGGAGATGTCAGAGGGGAGGGGAGGGGGGATGGGGTAGGCATGGGTAATAATAGATAATGTAAATGGAGTATAAGTCATAAATATACAGGAGCTGTGTGGGTGTTTTTTTTTTTTTTTTCCCTTCTTAAGGCGGGCATGGAATACGTGATTTGATATGAAACCTAAGCTGTGGATATTCGGATAAAGAATCACACATGCTACATATGTTAATGTGATCCGAATGGTCCCCACTATTGGTGTCACTCTCCAGCTCCTCTACTAGGAATTTTTTTGCCTCCCAGTGCTATCTCCTCCCGGACTATTCTAGGAGGAGATCGCAGGGGCGCGCAGGCTCAATTAGAGCCCTATTAGTAGTTTGTTGTGTATTCAATTTTGTGTTTTTGGTGTGTTGGGGTGTGTAGGTTTTTTTTTTTTCTGCTCTCGCTCTCTTTCCCGTATCAGGCTTCACTATGACCAGTGTGCGCTGCCTCTCCCTGAATGTCAATAGATTGAATATACCGGAGAAGCGCACAGTGGTCCTACAGTACCTGACCGCGAGATTGTGTTTCCAGTGCGATACCATCACGCTGGTTCTCGGCAACAGGGTACTGTGCATGACGCGCTGGCTCGATGAGTGACAGGCAGTGCTGACAGCTGTCTGGTATGAATCCTGAGGGGGAACGCCGCGCCAAATTTTAAATGAAAAAAACGGCGTGGGTTCCCCCCCAGGGGCATACTAGGCCCTTAGGTCTGGCATGGATTGTAAGGGGAACCCCCTACACCAAAAAATCGGCGTGGGGGTCCCTCAAAATCCATACCAGACCCTTATCCCTACGCAGCCCGGCCGGCCAGGAAAGGGGGTGGGGACGAGCGAGCACCCCCCTCCTGAGCCGTACCAGGCCGCATGCCCTCAACATGGGGGGTGGATGCCTTGGGGGAGGGGGGGCGCCCTGCACCCCAAAGCACCTTGTCCCAATGTTGATGAGGACAAGGGCCTCTTCCCGACAACCCTGGCCGTTGGTTGTCGGGGTCTGCGGGCGGGGGGCCTATCGGAATCCGGGAGCCCCCTTTAATAAGGGGGCCCCCAGATCCCGGCCCACCACCCTGTGTGAATGAGTATGGGGTACATGGTACCCCTACCCATTCACCTAGGGAAAAGTGTCAATAAAAAAAAACACAGTACACAGGTTTTAAGAGTAATTTATTAGGCAGCTCCGGGGTCTCCTTCCGACTTCTCCCGGTGTTGGGCCTCTTCTCCCAGGCCCCGCCGCTATCTTCTTCCAGCTCTTTTGCCAGCGAGGGGCCCGGTCTGCTGCCGCTGTCTCGTCGCTTCTTCTCTTCTTCCAATGTTGACACGACGCTCTCTCCGGCTGGAATGCGGAGCCATTTATATAGGCGGTGACCCCACCCCTTGTGACGTCATGGTCCCAGCATGCGCAGGGACTCTGGGGTCACGCCCCCTTATGACGCCAGAGTCCCTGCGCATGCTGGGACCATGTCGTCACAAGGGGGCGGGGTCACCGCCTATATAAATGGCTCCGCAGCTCGCACAAAGCATTCCAGCTGGAGAGAGCGTCATGTCAACATCAGAAGAAGAGAAGAAGCGACGAGACAGCGGTGAGACAGCGGCGGCGAGATAGCGGCGGTAAGAGAGCGGCAGCAGACCGGGCCCCTCGCTGGCAAAAGAGCTGGAAGATGATAGCGGCGGGGCCCGGGAGAAGAGGCCGAACACCGGGAGAAGAGGCCGAACACCGGGAGAAGTGGGAAGGAGATCCCCCCGAAGTCGGAAGAAACCATGTACCCCATACTCATTCACACAGGGTGGTGGGCCGGGATCTGGGGGCCCCCTTATTAAAGGGGGCTCCCGGATTCCGATAAGCCCCCGCCCGCAGACCCCGACAACCAACGGCCAGGGTTGTCGGGAAGAGGCCCTTGTCCTCATCAACATGGGGACAAGGTGCTTTGGGGTGGGGGGGCCCGCAGGGCGCCCCCCCTCCCCCAAGGCACCCATCCCCCCCATGTTGAGGGCATGCGGCCTGGTACGGCTCAGGAGGGGGGGCGCTCGCTCATCCCCACCCCCTTTCCTGGCCGGCCGGGCTGCGTGCTCGGATAAGGGTCTGGTATGGATTTTGGGGGGACCCCCACGCCGATTTTTCGGTGTAGGGGGTTCCCCTTACAATCCATGCCAGACCTAAGGGCCTAGTATGCCTCTGGGGGGAAACTACGCCATTTTTTTCATTTAAAATTTGGCGCGGAGTTCCCCCTCAGGATTCATACCAGACAGCTGTCAGCTCTGCCTGTCACTCATTGCGGAAGGAAAACAAAGTTTTCCTTTCCCGATGAATCAGCCATCTCGGCGCTTGCTCCCGCGGTGGGGCTCGCAGGATTCAAATCTCGCCGAGAAATGCGGCGAGATTGACACAATATCGCGGTCACCTACTGTACGTAAACTCTGGCGCATGCGCGCTCAGGTGGTATTCATACAAGAGACACATTTCCAATCCGGGAAGACACCAAAATTTAAAGATGAAAGATATCCATATGTTTTCCACAGTACAGCCCCAGACTCTAAGACGAGGGGGGCGAGTATCTTGCTTTCTGGGACGGTTCCATGGTCCTATGCCGACCAGATGAGCGATCCGGAAGGACGCTACCTTTTTCTTAAAGACGACATAACTGGCCATCGAGTTACTTTGGCGTCCATCTATTTACCGAACCAGGCACAGTTGAGTTGTCTTAATGGAATTCTTAATAATCTACAGGTTTTTATGGAGGGTGGACTGATACTGGGTGGAGATCTGAATGTGGCCCTTGATCCTTTACTGGACGTTTCTAAATCCGCTACACATCTATCTTATCAATATCTTAGACAAATGAAAAAAGCTATACAATCTATGCGACTTGTAGATGTTTGGAGAGTCCAGCATCCAGCCGAACGTGACTACACTTTCTATTCGGCGCCACACATTACTCTAGAAGCGATTATGTGTTAATATCTCAATCTTTTCTACCAGCGGTGGTCAACTCGACCTTCGGGACATTAACGGTATCAGATCATGCTCCGGTGTCTTTAGATCTTCAGCTGTCTAAGCCAGCTAATAGACTATGGACATGGAAACTTAATGAATCGCTACTACAAGAAGGCCAACTTCGGAACAAGCTTTCTAGCGAACTGATTAGAATCTTTAATGAAAGTGACTCAGAAGAAATCTCCCCACTCATTCTATGGGAAACACATAAATGCGTTATGCGAGGTATATTGATTAAAAAGGCAACGGAAATAACAAAAACAAAAAACAAAGAGTGTTTCAGGATCAATTAAAATTGGTAGCAGAGTTAGAGACTAAACATAAAAAAATCACTTTCACAAACCGTAGCAGTAGATCTCAGGATACAGCGGGAAAAACTCTCTTCTTTGATGAAACAGGAGGCCAGCATACAGACAGCGAGAGCTAGAAATGTACATTACGAACAAGGGAACAAATCAGGCAAACTCCTGGCACATTCACTTAGGGAAAACTCACGTAGAAACTATGTCCCACATATAGACTCTGATGGAGGGAACCGTTTCTTCGAATCTAATAAAATCGCAGAGGTTTTTCGAAAATATTACCAGTCATTATATAACTTACAGACGAATACCTCGTCTGACCAAACGGCACAAAAGCAACAATTAATTAGAGAGTACCTTGCCTCCTCAGGTTTACCATCAATCTCCGACGACGACGCGGAGGCACTAAATGCGCTGATATCAATTGACGAATATATGAACGCAATCAGTACGTTAAAGCCACATAAAGCTCCCGGCCCAGATGGGTATACAGTAGTCTATTACAAGGTATTTGCTCCCATTTTAGGTCCAACATTTACAAAAGCATTTAATTCCCTCCTAGAAGATCGATCCTTACCGACTGACACTCTTAGGGCACATATTGCAGTCATTCCTAAGGAGGGCAAGGACCTCACGCAATGTAAGAACTATAGACCGATCTCATTATTAAATGTCGATTTGAAAATTTTCACAAGGACATTAGCTACAAGATTACAACCTCTCCTTCAGACTGTCATCCACCCTGATTAGGTAGGCTTTATGCCTACCAAAGAGGCTAAAGATAATACCACTAGGGCTTTAGATATTATACATCTAGCTCATTCTGGTAAAATACCACTATGTCTGCTATCGTCTGACGCTGAGAAAGCCTTTGACAGGGTGGATTGGACATTTCTGAAGGAGACGTTGACCCATATTGGAGTTGGGAAAGCATTTGGTAAATGGATAGAGGCTATATACTCTGTTCCATCTGCGGCGGTAAGAATTAATGAGGTAACCTCCTCATACTTTAACATGAGCAACGGTACTAGACAGGGATGCCCTTTGTCCCCAATGATATTCATATTAACCCTCGAACCATTCCTGCGACATGTTCGACAAAATATCGATATACAGGGTTGCTCAATCGACAAAACTGAGCACAAAACTGCGGCATATGCAGACGACATATTGTTTTTCATCACCTCACCAGAAACCACGTTACCAAACCTTGTAAATGAGTTTGATCGCTATAGCTTAATCTCTAATTTTAAAATTAATACTCAAAAATCAGAGATATTAAGCATTACGTTGCCAACAGCAGGAGCACAGGCTCTTCAATCGTCGTTTTCCTTCCCCTGGGTAGCTTCATCTCTGACATATCTAGGAGTCAAATTGACTTCCTCAATAGACAAAGTCTTCCAAGCAAATTTTCCACCATTAATACCGGAATTTTCATCTGATTTGGAAAGATGGAATAAAGGCCCCTATACATGGATGGGTAGGAATGCCATTCTTAAAATGAATAGTCTTCCAAGGTTACTATACCTCCTTCAGACTCTGCCAATAGCTATCCCAGAGTCCTTTCTGAAATCAATACGTAGTATTTTTATTAAATTTATTTGGGCAAAAAAGCATCCGTGTCTATCTTTCAATTTACTGGCTATGCCAAAGGCTAGAGGAGGTATGGCTTTTTCCGACCCCATAAGATACTACAAAGCAGTACACCTTGCTAGGGTACTTGCTAGGGTACTTGCTTGGTGCAGAGGCAAGGGACACAAAACCTGGATAGCGATTGAACAATCATGTACGGAGATTCCTCTTCGATGTCTGCCATGGCTACAACTTAAAACTCTTGGAACTTTAAGACATCACCCCTTGATAGGGGCAACTTTAAAAGTAATCCAACAGAGCCACTTTTTCTCAAGATTTGACGGGGAAATCACTCGGCTCCATCCTGTGTGGGGAAATCCACTATTTCCCTCTGGCTACACAGACAGCCGTTTTAAGCAAATTATGCGCCATGGCAGATTTCGATTAGGGGATTTTCTTGAAGCATCAAGGTTGAAGACAAGGTCGGAAATGCAATCGTTGTTCCGTCCGCCACTGGATCCATGGCGGATGCAACAGCTTACACATTTCCTAACCTCCCTTAATAGGGGGGAAAGATCCGACCGCTTAAATACACCATTAGAAAATGTATGCCTTTTGGAAGCGACTTCTGCACATGGAGTATCGGAGGTATATAAAATATTAATAGATCCCCCTGAAGACTTTGTCCCAAGATTTCTTTCGAAATGGGAAAGAGATCTTGACATTACACTCTCCAAAGAGCAAAGGAGCTATATTTTACTCATTACTCCTCAACTGCCAGCAAATACCAAGAGGTATGCTACAAAATTCTTACAAGGTGGTATAAAGATCCATCATTACTACAAAAAATGTATCCAGAGCGGACAAATAAATGCTGGCGATGTGGAAAAATCAGAGGGTAATATGCTCCACATCTTTTGGTCATGTCGAAAGTTAGTAGATTTCTGGTCTAAAGTACGAGATACTGTAAGACAATTAACAGAGTATGACCCGGGGCCCGACCCAGCAAGATATCTTCTTCATCTTTCGGACCTCTCAAAGTATACATATCGGAAATCTCTGGTGGTCCATCTTTTGAATGCGGCAAAGGCCGTTTGGAAGCAAGAATCACCCCCCTCGATCTCACTATGGTTAAAAAAAGTAGCAGATATATACACCATGGAAAAAGGCATTGCGATTACACAGGGTAAGGTAGAGAAATTTAATAAAAAATGGAATGCATGGTCTCTTCTGGTCTGCACCAGGGAGTACGGATATGCGCTCGGAGAGCAGGATGGGTCATTATGAGGGGGGGGAGAGAGAGAACCTAAATAATGCCATAGGGAAATTTTTGTATTTGGGTTTTTTTTTTTTGTTTGTTTTTTTCTCTTTCTTTTTCTTTTTCTGTCTTGTTTGATAATAAGTCATATGTGTCTACTAAAAACTGAATCACAATGTGCTAAGTTATACTCTGCAAATTGGAAGCAGCAATAACGATATTTGTTTTATATATAAATATATATATGAAAATGTATTTTTTTTTCTTTTTCTGTGTTTGAAAAAATAAAATATAGAATAAAAAAAACCAAAAAAACAAAAAATACAAATAAGTAAAAACAAAGTCCAGCAACAAGGTACCAGATGTGTGATCAAATCCTAAGTGCAGCTGGGATGGACTAAGCTACACCCAACGACCAAGCATAAAGGGTACCGGCATCTGTGACGCTAGATGGAGACAATAACGAGTGTTTGCGCTCCACCTGCGTTCCACCAGCCCGTATTCCGGAAATGACGTAGCGTGCGCGGCACCGTCGTACGCGTTTCATCATGACAAAACGCGTACGACAGCTGTAACGGGTGTAGCTTAGTCCATCCCAGCTGCACTTAGGATTTGAGCACACATCTGGTACCTTGTTGCTGGACTTTGTTTTTACTTATTTGTATTTTTTGTTTTTTAACTTTGTTTTTTAACTAGAAAGTTTTTTAATTTTTAATAAATCTAACATACTACACTATAGGAGCCTTCATTCCTTTTTTCTTATGAGGAAATTACCATGACCAGGCTCAAACTATTTTTATGAAAGCCGAGGATCACCCTGGGAGTCTTCCTGACGAGGAGACTGCAGAGGCTATATCTATATGCGCATTGCCCCTTTGGGTAAATGGATCTGGTGAGTGGGGACCCTTGAGGGGGAGCACAAAGTCACCAAGGATACAGTGAGCACTCAAGTCACTTTTTTGAGAAATTCTTTTCACGACCTCTGAAGAAAACTAAATACACAATTTATGGACTGCTATATGAACACTATGACTTTTTGTTTGCCTATAATGTCCATGGACTCTCTGAACTGTTCGCAGGTTATGGTCTACCAACGGCTTATTTAAGCGTGCTATATATGTTGATCTATGGGCATTATTATTATTATTGCTGGTTGCGTTTTTTTGAGTTTTGGTATATGAAGGTATACCACTAGCTTACCTCTAGGGTATCACTATAGCTATTGGGTTTCACATTTTTCCAACACCTTTGAGAGGTACTATATGGCACATTTCATGTGCTATTATTAATGGTACATTCTAATATACACAGAGTCTAATTAATTTGGGATCTACTATTTACACTACACAAATATTTATTTTTATTTTGTATTTTTATTTTTACTTTTATTTTGAATCTTATATACAGGTACTTGTATTATTGGTAATCACTATAATTTTTATTTAGGTGGGGTACCCCCACTGGTGGGTTAGCACATTGGCTCCCCACCTCACCATTCCCCCCTTACACTTGTCCATGCCCATCTTAAACCTACATAGGGAGCGCCATTGCCCCATTATTTATTTTTATCTAAAAGACAGAACAAGTCTTCAAGTGGCAAAAGAAAATGGATCCAATACCACCAAGCTCAACATATTCCACACCAGAAAGAGAAGTCAGAATACAAGAGCCCACTACGTCTCATGTACAGAATCCACCAAGATGGGACAACAGAGAGTCTTATAACCAAACAAGGCCACAATATGAAACTAGAAACCCACAATATGAACAAAGGAATAATAACAACTATGGCCAATATACTCCTAAAAAACAGTGGAAGAAACCATTTAAGAAACCTTACAAAAGGCCTTATAACAATTGGCATAACAACGAAAGAAATCCAAGGGACTACAATAGACCACCATATCCCCAAGAGACATATAGGGAACAAGATAGAACCCCGATACCGACACAAAATAGATTTGACCCCATCAGGAACTATCAGGATCGATATTACAATGACTCACATCATCATCAAAACGAATATGAATACAATAGATCACAACATTTTTTAGAGAGGGACAGGAGAGATTACTCTCCAAGGAGAGAACCACAAGGCCCCTATCCCTCACCAAGGAGAAGACCACAAGAAGACAGAACAAGAAACAGTCCAGAACGAAAAGAGGTCACAGAGCGGGAAAGAGACTCAAAGCAAAAAAGAGAATAGTAGGAGATAATGTAATCAATCTTAGTGGCTTACCTATTTCAACAGAAGAACTGTCAGTCCTAGACAAAGGACTAAAACATGCACCTGCCAACAACCTGAACAAATTTAACACATATATAGGGATACAAAAATATATCAGAAAAATAAATGTCAAAAAATATTACATGACAAATCCCTATAAAACCACTAATACGATAACAAATACATCAGCAATGCCTGTACATAGTACGCTTCGTAACAACTCTGTGTATAATCCACAAGTATCTGACAATCAACATATAGAAGTGTTTAAAAGACTAGTACTACAATATTTGGAATCTTTGGAAACAAAAAAAGTGTCTGATCCCATTCACATTAGGAAAGGCATCAAATCCCTAAAGGAGAGAAAAGACATAGTAGTATGCCCAGCGGACAAAGGGGTGGCGGTTGTAATACAATCAAAGGAACAATACCAAAAATAACTCCAATTACAAGATACAAATACGTATACCAGATTATTGAGTAATCCTACAAATAAATATAAAAGAGAACTGGAATGCCTAATTGATTTAGGAACCAGAAAGGATATTTTAAATGCAAAAGAATCAAGGTACATTATACCAGAGTCATGTAGAATACCGGTAATCTACACTGTCCCGAAAATTCATAAATCTCTAGAGAATCCACCAGGTAGACCAAACGTTAATGGGATTGACTCCCTTACATCAAGGTTGGGACAATACATAGATCAGTTCATACAACCAGCAATACAACATACACCGGCCTACCTCAAAGACACTAAGCATGTGCTACAACTTCTAGATACAATACCAGTACTAGAGGGGAGAACGTTATTAGCTACGGCAGATGTAAACTCACTCTACACCATTGTCCAACATCATGATGCTTGTTCAGCAACTAAATGGCTCCTTAGAAACCATAGTAACTTAATTTGCAAACAGAGAAAGTATCTAACCAAATGCCTGGATGTCTGTTTGAAGTGTAATTACTTTTGGCATGATCAGACATATACGGAATTGACCCTGTATAAAAGATACATCGACGATGTGATTATAGTCTGGAATGGAAGCAGAGATGGATTAGAAATTTTTTTAAATAAATTAAATGATAATGAGAAAAATATACACTTGACATGGAACATTGATGATAGATCAGTGGAATTTCTCGATGTAAAGATAAACCTAGAAGGAGAAAAAATAGTGACGAAAACGTTTTTCAAAAATGTGGACACCAACAGCTACCTGTCTTTAGATAGCTGCCACCACAAACCTTGGCTGTGCAATATTCCAAAGGGACAACTAATAAGAATCAGAAGGAACTGCACTAAGGAAGAAGCCTACAAGGAGCAAGCTGAACTTATTGGAAGTAGATTTACGAAAAAAGGATATGATGACTCATGGATAGAGAAACAAATCCAACATGTGAACGAAATGGATAGAACAAAAATGTTAGAGAATAAACCTAAAAAGACACTACATCAGGAGGTACCAAGTCTTATTCTGGACTACAATGTACAACACAAAGAAGTATCCAGAATAATCCAACGTCATTGGCATATCCTTAAAAGTGATTGAGATTTAAAAAGTATACTTCCAGACCAACCCAACATAGTATACAAGAGAGCACCCACCATCAGAGACATGATTGTAAAGTTGGTGGTGGAACTGAAGTAGAATCGTAAAGTATCGAACCAGGCAGAACTTCAGCAATGCAGGTTTATTAACAGCTGATAACATACAGGTTCATGTTCAAAATATTACAATATACAGGTCTAATTTATACAGTTTCTTACAATGCATGCATATTAGATATAAGTATTCTTATCCTCTAACCAAATTGAAACAATTGTGAAGTGTTCTCACCTTGAACCAGAATGGGTCTTTACTGCCAATTCTTGGGAACCTCTCACCTGATAGGGACCAGCCTGATCTGTCGGTGGTCTGGTCCCCTCACAGAGTTCTGGGTTCCAGCTCGACCAAGTTCTTGAGGGAAATTCACCTGAGACCACATTCTGGAACAAGTTAAGAAGTCTTCTCTGACTCGTACGAGGAGACAAGTTGTGGACAGATACTTGCCCATTGGTTCTGACCTCTATGACCCGTGCAATAGGGCAGCATACACAGAGTTCAGCCTTATGAGCTCCTATCTGACTTGTCCGAGGGGACAAGTTAGGACAGATACTTGCCCATTGGTTCTGACCTCTATGACCCGTGCAATAGGGCAGCATACATAGAGTTCAGCCTTATGAGCTCCTATCTGACTTGTCCGAGGGGACAAGTTAGGACAGATACTTGCCCATTGGTTCTGACCTCTATGACCCGTGCAATAGGGCAGCATACATAGAGTTCAGCCTTATGAGCTCCTATCTGACTTGTCTGTCTAACAATTGCAGAGCTTGCATTTATATACACTTTTACAAGTCTTATCTTAACTATCTTTCCTACATGTGATTGGTCGCTAAGATCTACATCAAAGTAACTAACCATAAATCTGACACCTGTTCTACAACCAGATAAACTTAATTATTCCCAAAATTCCTATATGTTCATTAAAGTGATTTATAACTGGTTTTGTCCAATTAAAAACACCTGTATAGAGACAGTCTGGCAGCCAGCTTTGTTATCCAACTCTCCTTATCTTCATAAGATTCAAGAATGACAGATTTATGACATTTGGGAAAATGAACTTTCAATAACCCCACCAGATGTGTTATATGTCTCACTATATGTATGTATTTTAACAGTTTTAATGAGGGCACAAGCAGACCTTTGTTTGACCTTGTCAAACTTAATTTAATGTTCTGTACATAACTTTCCTGTATTCCACCTAATTATTTTAACCACCTGTTTTCTTATCTTATCTGTCTGAATTATATGCATTTCAGACTTGAGACAATTCTATATAACTTGAATCTATTCTAATGAACTTTCACCCAGTAAACTATCTTAATACATTTTCGAGAACACCTGTGTACAAGTACTTGTCATAAAGCAGAGGTCATTTAAAGTTCAACACTTATAAATTAAGACTTTCTAAATCTATGGAATACACAGTACACATTATTAAAGATTAATAATCGTTGCTTTACTTATTGAATAATAATATTGATAAAACCACTACTATATAATAATAATAATAATAATAATAATAATAATAATAATAATAATAATAATAATTATCAATAAAATATATGCAAATCAATATATATATATGAAATACATTGGCTAATATGAGATTCCACAACATTTCCCCCCTGTTGAGGCTTCACACAAGCCTCACAGCAATTACAATACAGATCACCCACCATGCCCTTCAGAGACCCCATACACCCGACACTTATCACAAATTGTCCAAAAAATAAAAACAAATCAGTCCAAAAAATAAAAATAAATAAATAAATCAGTCCAAAAAATAAAAATAAATAAATAAATCAGTCCAATCAAAAACACTGCATCTTCTTCTGTAGCTGCAAAGTCCTTCTCCATATGTGGCACGGAAAACATAGTTGTCAGTCTCAGTGGCATTGTGATCATTCTTGCCACAAACTTCTTGCAACAGGCAACAGTTACTCAGCAACATCACATCAAGGATAATAGGGAAGAGGAACAATCAGTTCAGCTAGTGAATGAAAGCCAAGTATGTACCCAAGGAGCATTCAGCAGACTCAGTCCCATAAGGCTCTGCCTTTTCCTGCATAGGTCTTTTCAGCTTAGCCAAGTGCTTGATGTTTTTTGGAGAGATCTCCTTCATCATCAGTTGGTCCAGTATCATAGCACAAGCTGCTTTGGATGCTGTAAGACACAAGTTCAGTGCATACCTGTTCTGCAAAGGTACAAGCCTCAGATGTTTCAGTTCCTCCTTTATTGCATGAAATCCTTCCTTTGTAGCAATTTAACATTTGTAACAAGTTGCATCATGTCGTCTGCGATCACCCGATATTTGTCTGGATATAAAATACACTTCAAAAATATAGTTATAAAAAATAAAAATAAAGTCAGTGTCAGGATACAATAGGTCTCTAGCAAGCACTTCAGGGCAACCTACAAAGCAATGGCTCCTACACTCTTATTTTATTTAATAACTTAATTTAGTGTGTTCCTTTTATTTCTACAACATCCGCTAAAATAATATACATGTATCTATATAGTTTTATCATAATACAATACTCTTACAATATTAATAATATTTATTATTATAAATCTCTTGAAGCGAAGATGTTTTCACTACAAAGTATTTTATATAGACTATTCTTTTACATTTCCCAACCTATACTATTTCCCATACAATAATTGTAAAATTTTTATCATTTCTTAACCTTGACTCCACCTATCAGTCACTATTACCCTGGTCATGTCATACTGTCAATATAGTCAGTCCAGAAATTTCATTAGTTTTAATTTTTTAGTCTTCCCACAACGTTTGCTAAACCCAAAACCATTTCACTTTTTGTCCATTTTTGCACATACTATACTGCAGAATATTATACAATAACAGTCAGCATGGGTCTCTTCTGTCAGTCACTGCTATACTGTCTAAGTCAGTAGCCTACCTCTTCTATGTCTTAAAACATGAATTAAAAAATTCATGACAAATATCATAACATATCCTATAAAGCATCAATAGCATACAGTCTTTAGCGATAATGTCATACTCATTACATTACACCTCTCCTCTTCTTTTTTTTTTTTTTTTTTCAAAAAATGATAAAACTATTTGTTTATAATGATTGAACATTTACTCAAAGTGGAACTCTACTCACAAAAATGTGATAAAATAAGGTTCATTAGCAAGAAAAATACATTCCACATTAATTATTATGCTACCATTCTACTGAAGCCCAGAACCTTTGAGCAGCAGTAGAATTTCAGGCTGTCAGCAGACTGTCCTCTAGATTTTAAGCAGTGCAAAAAAAAAAAATAGAGCACAACTGAGCCTGTGTAGAGCAGGGTGGAAAACAGTGGATTTTAAACAGTATAGGCACTTATTTTTACTGTGTTTCATAGCTACACCTGCAAAAGGGGTCAGCCTCAAGTGATCCAGCAAGAATTAATTTTCTGACCAAAGTTCCACCTTAAGGTGTTCACAATATTAATACTTATAACATATATAACAAACAAAACAACAGTAAGTCTCTACATACAAAGTATCACATATAATTAATTAGAATTGTCCATTACTGAAATACTTCCAATGTCTTTGTCTGCAACAGTCTCTTGTATGTATTCCACTTGCACTTATGTGAATAACACTCTTGGTAATCTCACTCAGACTTTGACTACCACAGAAATGGAAAATGTCACTGTCACAAATGTGGATTTAAATGGACACTTGAATTGTGAATTATTCCACTTCCTTTTATGATCTTTAATGTACTTGCAGTCATCAAGAGTTACTGACATACATTCCTTTAGTGGCTTTGACTGGAACAAGAGATCACATCTAAAACAAGGATCTGTTTAGAAACAAAACTACACCAATTGGGTAATTATTTTAAACACATGAACATTTTATCTCCCACTGTACAGCATGAAGTCTAAGCAACTATGATCTGCCTCTAGAACTCCTAAACTTAGTGACAAATCTATCCAAAGTTTCATATGGCCCAGAAAATTGTATTTAATTTGGTCTACAACAGCCCATACAACCTATCCACCAATGAATATGAGTGTGGACACAAGGTTCTATTGTCTATGCCAAGCATAGAGCAAAATGGAACTGATTTTTCATAAAATGGGTACAATTATCTGATATCAGTGCTGTATACACTCCAATCCTGGGAAAATTTCCCACATCAGACACTTAGCTGTTGTCTCATACATTTGCATGACCATATGAAAAACTGTGATTTACTTTAAAAAGGAGCAGACATTTATTAAAGTATATCTATATCTACAGCTTTGTTCTTTCATTGCAATAAAGTCTATATACAGGCACACAAAATAGACTTTGAAGAACTACATTTTGTGAAACTACATTGTGATTGTTCATAATTAAAATTGCACAGTCTGTTAAATCTAAAGAGGTCAAGAAAATGTGCATTACTATGTCCCTTCCTTAAGAATAATTATATACAAATTTTATTGTTAATTAGATCATATCAATGCAGAGTGACCCTAATAAAAAAAAAAACTGACTTTGCCACCTATAGTAGCATAACTAGGAACTTGAATAATAAAAAAATCAAAAGGAGTGAAATTTTACAAAGTATAACTTTACATATGAAAACGTGCTGGCTGCTCCTGGAATAAAGAAACAATTTATTTATTTAGGCAAACTAATAATCAACCTGATAATTACTAAAAATTGTAATCAGGTAGGACAAAATAAGTTCTAGCCAATACCAATAAGGGACCTTGCTCACCAGAGCTTACAAGCTAAGATTAAAAATTAAGACTCTAATTATCTAATTCACCCCCCTGTATGTGCTACATATAGCACATATAATAAGATGGTAGCACTGTTACCATGCATCACTCTTCACTATTCTTTTTAGAAAATAAGAAACAAATATAAATTTGGAGTTCCCTTGTACCAAATAAATAAATCCCATTACTATCTTTGTGATTACTACTAAGTAGGCAAATATATAAAGATGACAGTATACATAATACTGTACAATAAGATAGGGACATAACAAAATAAACAGCAAAAGCTACAAGGGAGAATAAGCACCCTACTTACAAGAGTGATACACTAAAAATAAAGTGCACCTTTCACTACTACAGTCCATAATATAAAAGACAGAATACCTATTATAACCTACAGTTTATATTCTAATAAAAAATCAACAAATGTTTAAGAATAAGAACGTATTCTGAGATTTTATTTTATTTATTTATTTTTATGGTCAGCTCATCCAGTGTCTGTCTAAAGGCACCAGACATAACTCCCCTAAATGTGCCTCTTTCATCTTTGTGACAGGTCATCTTAATACTCTGTACTAAGATGATTTAATGTAGTTGTTGCACGTACGTGCAGACAGCTATTTCTAAAATGGTGACTATACTTTTCTGCTCTCCTACACTCTTACTAAAAGAAATACATTATCTTGCTTAACATGTAAAACCTACAACTGTAAAATGTTTTTAAGCATGACATTGATTACATTAGCAACATTGAATTTATCTACAGATATTTTCCTTCCAAAAGCAGTATGCTGGATACAAAAAAATATGGGAGAACTTTGTGTCGTAAATTACTTAAAACAAATAACTTTCTTTTGTCTACAGTTTAAATAACTTCTAACTCCCTCAGCTCATTAATGGTGCTATCTAGCTGAGGTACATATTCAAAAGAATATAAAAAAAATAAAAAATAAAAAAATAAAAAATGAATCGTGCCTTCCACACACACACACTCACTCACTGCCAATAACATTTAGAACTTTGACGCTAAAGTCAATCAGTCACCATAGATGTATCAATCCCTAGCCTCTCTACGAAAGACACATACAATCATTCACATAGGGATTCATTTTACACCTCATACAAAAAAATCACACACACACACACATTTAACTCATATAAATATAAATCCTCCTAACAAATACTAATAACAAGTGTCACAAAATCAAATATATGACACAGAAAGTTCTAATTGTATTTGTATGGAAGATACATACCATTTCCCTATTCATCATACACTATGCAGAATTCAGCATCAGTTACATACTTCTTACAATTCACTCATAGAACTAACACACAGGGTCCTTTCACACCAACGTTTTTACAACCACTACAGAATTATTCTAACCTAATATGGAAGATGATCAGTCTCCCTCACACATACAATATTCCCTAACAGTCTACAAAGATTACAAAGAAATTAACTTACATTTGTGAACATTCATTAACAAAATGTCATTATCTTCTGTTTTCTATATAGCAATACATAGTCACTCCACGTAGCAAAGTATGCATACGCATGAACACAAATTCCTGACTATATATAAATATACAAACATTCCCAAAATATTAAAACTGACAGGTTAGTTAGTAATTACTTATGGACAGCAGTGCTCAGAGTAAAGCCAATAGGCACCGTACGCGCATACGTCTCCTTACCAAAACGCTTGTCTTAAGACACGAAAAACCGCCAAGCCCTGCTTGCCACGGCGATCAGGAATGTCTCAACCTGATCTTAACTCAGTTAGTACACAGACCGTTATAACAGATACATATAAATACATACACTTATAGCACAAAGACAATACATATCTTTTAACTTTGTTAACAAATGGAGCTCCAAAACCTTCACCTTATTTACCTGTCAGGACTTACCTTTCCTGACATCAACCTCCTAAACTCATGAGTATTATTTTACACCACAAAGGTACCTTTTCTACTAGTAGCTACATATCAGTACTGTTTCAGTTTTTTTTAACTTAGGCTTTCCAGGGATCTGATAACCCCAAAGCCTTCTCCTGATTGATTACCAATCCAGGAAGCCAACATGCATGTTACGTAAGTTCTCCAGGGGTCTTTAAGTCCCCAAAACCTCATCCAGACAAAATTTCGCAGTCAAGGTAAACAACATGCATGTTACGCCTAGGTTTACATAGAGAGTAATTAACCCTCTACAGGGGTACCCCTTCGGAAAAGAAAGAATTGAAAGAAAAGAAAAGGAGAAAAGAGAAAGAAAAAAAAAAAAATTAAAAAATAAATAAATAAATACATATATTTTCTACCCAGGGTATCTCATCCTGTACAATGTACTTTAAGGCACCCACAGTTGAGAAAACCCAACCTGCCATCACAAAGATCTGCCTGGTGGGCAGCGATACCCCAACAACAACCACCCGCCCCTCCTAGCGCTAGCAAAACACGGCACAACACAATGCAGAACTAATAATAGGTGTCTGCTAACCTGATATAAATTGCGCAAAATTGTGTTGAGCTCAGTGCCTCACCAGCATGGAGTTAGGCAAGATCGGAGTTGAGGTTATGCTGTCCCCGTACGGGCCACTAAATGAAGTAGAATCGTAAAGTATCGAACCAGGCAGAACTTCAGCAATGCAGGTTTATTAACAGCTGATAACATACAGGTTCATGTTCAAAATATTACAATATACAGGTCTAATTTATACAGTTTCTTACAATGCATGCATATTAGATATAAGTATTCTTATCCTCTAACCAAATTGAAACAATTGTGAAGTGTTCTCACCTTGAACCAGAATGGGTCTTTACTGCCAATTCTTGGGAACCTCTCACCTGATAGGGACCAGCCTGATCTGCCGGTGGTCTGGTCCCCTCACAGAGTTCTGGGTTCCAGCTCGACCAAGTTCTTGAGGGAAATTCACCTGAGACCACATTCTGGAACAAGTTAAGAAGTCTTCTCTGACTCGTACGAGGAGACAAGTTGTGGACAGATACTTGCCCATTGGTTCTGACCTCTATGACCCGTGCAATAGGGCAGCATACACAGAGTTCAGCCTTATGAGCTCCTATCTGACTTGTCCGAGGGGACAAGTTAGGACAGATACTTGCCCATTGGTTCTGACCTCTATGACCCGTGCAATAGGGCAGCATACATAGAGTTCAGCCTTATGAGCTCCTATCTGACTTGTCCGAGGGGACAAGTTAGGACAGATACTTGCCCATTGGTTCTGACCTCTATGACCCGTGCAATAGGGCAGCATACATAGAGTTCAGCCTTATGAGCTCCTATCTGACTTGTCTGTCTAACAATTGCAGAGCTTGCATTTATATACACTTTTACAAGTCTTATCTTAACTATCTTTCCTACATGTGATTGGTCGCTAAGATCTACATCAAAGTAACTAACCATAAATCTGACACCTGTTCTACAACCAGATAAACTTAATTATTCCCAAAATTCCTATATGTTCATTAAAGTGATTTATAACTGGTTTTGTCCAATTAAAAACACCTGTATAGAGACAGTCTGGCACCCAGCTTTGTTATCCAACTCTCCTTATCTTCATAAGATTCAAGAATGACAGATTTATGACATTTGGGAAAATGAACTTTCAATAACCCCACCAGATGTGTTATATGTCTCACTATATGTATGTATTTTAACAGTTTTAATGAGGGCACAAGCAGACCTTTGTTTGACCTTGTCAAACTTAATTTAATGTTCTGTACATAACTTTCCTGTATTCCACCTAATTATTTTAACCACCTGTTTTCTTATCTTATCTGTCTGAATTATATGCATTTCAGACTTGAGACAATTCTATATAACTTGAATCTATTCTAATGAACTTTCACCCAGTAAACTATCTTAATACATTTTCGAGAACACCTGTGTACAAGTACTTGTCATAAAGCAGAGGTCATTTAAAGTTCAACACTTATAAATTAAGACTTTCTAAATCTATGGAATACACAGTACACATTATTAAAGATTAATAATCGTTGCTTTACTTATTGAATAATAATATTGATAAAACCACTACTATATAATAATAATAATAATAATAATAATAATAATTATTATCAATAAAATATATGCAAATCAATATATATATATGAAATACATTGGCTAATATGAGATTCCACAACAGAACCCCCCCCCAAAATCACTATACGCTTTTTACACTGGAAAATTATTTTTTCCTTGCAGGAATTGCTAGGCATGCAGACATGCACAGAAATTTCAAGGCAAAAGGACAGATTTTATAGCTACCACGACAGGAGAGTCATTTAAAATTAGGGATTTTATAGGATGCCATACCGAGGGAGTAGTATATGTACTACAATGTAGTTGTAAGCTCCAATATGTTGGGAGAACAAAGAGAGCCCTCAAAACCAGAATAAAAGAACATGTTCAAAATATCAAAAAGGGAAACCCCAAACATAATGTATCTAAACATTTTTCATTAATGCACAACCAGGATCCCACACATCTCCAATTTTGGGGTATTGAAAAGTACACAGGATCATGGAGAAGTAGCCACAAAATAAGAACTATAAGTCAGAGAGACTCCTATTGGATACATAATATGCGTACACTAATTCCCAGAGGTATGAATGTTGAGTCCGACCTGAACTGTTTCTTGAGTAATTTTTAATTACGGTTGTAGCAATCATATTAATTTTCAAAGTTCTACATTTCTCAGTCCAATATACTTTCTCTCAGTATAAATATTAGTACACTAGCTTTTTGCTATACTATTTTAACCATGGATTTAGTTTTAGTTTTATATATGCTATTCATATTATTAATTTCAGTATATTATATGATATAATTATATTGTATATATAAAATTTTGGAAAATAGATTGGGGTGCCCTATGACTGACTACGTTATACGATCGATATGGGCCGTTTTCAAATTTAAAATTTTTTTTTTAAAAATATTTTTAATGCATTTTTTATGTTATCCTAATATATTACTGCATTTTTCGTGCAATCTTAATATGTTTTTAATATATCTTCTAGTTGATCTCCCTTAGTTTTTTTAAATAAATTCTATACCTTTAATACAAGATATGTTGAGCGATATATAATATATTACATCATACCATTTTTATCCATTTTTTACATGTACCCCCATTGTGTACAGTTGCTGTACATCTAACAAAAAATGGCCGCCACTTTACAAAGAAAAATCACCCAAAATATGGCCGCGTCGTTAGATTCGAGCGGGCTTTAAGAAAATGGTCGCCATAAGATTTCCAGTTGTACCATATAAATAGAATGGTCCGCGGGCAATTCCGGTTCCCCAGATGAAGTCACGAGCGGTGACGTAACGCATAGGGAGTGGCCGTGCTAGGACGCAAACCGGAAGTCACGTGAGAGGGCGCCTCAGACGCCGCTGTTCTGCATTTTACTGTATCTCGCTGGTTTTAAAAGTTTTTATTGTAAGAGTACATCTAATCACTTTAATAAAACCTTTAATTCATCACTTAACTACTACACTATTGGAGGCTTCTTTCCTTTTCCCCCTTATACCACCGGGCCATCTGTGCCCCGTGGTATACATTATGACAGGCTAGTGAGCGGCATTGGGATATAAGAGGATACTGATCAAGCCTGGATAAAGTGATGAGGAACATGTGAACTCCATTTTGCTGCCATACATCTATTCACCACTGGATGACAATATACAACGCTTGCTTATATATACATGAAGGTGAGAGTTTAGAGAGACTGACAGTTACAGGACACCATTTATGACGATATTTATGAACTTTATTTCATCCACTTTTTTTGTATTTTTTATATATTTATGTATTTTTTATGCTTTATTCACTTATCCACTATTTTTTGGAAGAACAATTTAACTTTTTCACAGCTTTTGTGACACTAACAGAAGACTTTGATTTATTGCGGTTTCATTGAAATGTTTATGTTTGGCACTGTATATTCATTGTGTGAGATATGATGTGATTACGCGAGATCATTTTCATTATTTATTTCATGTTGATGTAGTGTGAATAAATTTTAGATTTTGCTGCAATCTTACTTCACAGCAAGACACACATCCACCTTTTAGTGCATATCCACTATTTCAGCACATTCACTGTATTTACTCAACTGTGGCGCGCAGGACACATTGCTTTATTTATTCACGGGAGACAGCATTATGTGCACGGTGAGACAGCATTATGGGCATGGTGAGGCTGCGAATATAGGCATGGCGAGGGTGCGATTATGGGCACGGTGAGACAGCATTATGGGCACGGTGAGGCTGCGATCATGGGCACGGTGAGGCTGTAATTATGGGCATGGTGAGGCTGCGATTATGGGCACAGTAAGGCTGAGATTATGGGCACAATGAGGCTGAGTTTATGCGTTCGATGTCCTAGCCATGCCCCCACTATGTCCGGCTTCGGCCGTTGCCATAACAACGGTGCTAAATCAGCTAAAAGTAGTTGGATCTGTATGTGCGTTATATTTAATCAAAATTAGTTGATTAAAAAAAATGATTAATCGAACATGAAAATTTTAATCAGTAACAGCCCTAATATATATATTTATATCCTTTATGCTGTGTACACACGAGCGGACTTTCCACGGACTGAACTCCGAAGGAATTTTTGACGGACTTTCGACGGAGTTCCGACGCAATGGACTTGCCTACATACGATCACATCAAAGTCCAACTGATTCAAACATGATGACGTACGACTGAACTAGTATAAGGAAGTTCATAGCCAGTAGCCAATAGCTGCTCTTGCATCCCTTTATGTCCGTCTGACTAGCATACAGACGAACTGATTTTTCGACCGGACTTGTCTGTCAGAAAGATTTGAAACGTGTTCTATTTCTAAAGTCCATCTGATTTTTCGACAGCAAAGGTCAGATGAAGCCCACACACGATCGAATGGTCTAGCGGATTCGTTCCGTCGGATCTTTGCTGTCGAAAAGTCCACTCGTGTGTACATGGCATTAGTTATGGAAAAAGTGAAGTTATGTAGATTTTTATATCTGTGAAAATATACATTGTTATAAGCTTCATAAACATTTCTATGGAGAATGAAACATGTGGTTGTAATTAGGAATCTTGAGCTGGGTTCTCACCTTCCCCCATCACAGATGAGAAGGAAGGTTTTACATTTCTTAAGATGTAAATGGTTCAGTATTTTAGGATAAGTTCTTTATCAATATCCTAATCAAGAAATATTGTAGTATAAGAACATTGGGTTTTAAATGAATATAATATACATACTGATATATGTAGTATTAGATTTAGAAAGTTAGGAAAATTATATTGTATAAGGTAAATGGTTTCACACACAGTTTTTGCCCACTCCTCAGGAACGTCAACTCCTACCATTATGTAAGAAGGAAAACCCGCAATTTTCTGTAGGACTACAAGAAAGCTCAGAAACTTTAAACCAGCCCTTTTAAAGATAAAGTGGGGGTCAGTTTTTAGGAGTAAAAAGCTAGTAACAGAAGACAGAAAAGCAGATCTGCTACAGACACACACCACGAGACATTGAAGAAAGCTGCCACATTTACACACACACTGTCAGGGCTGGCTCAGCCCTTCCTTCTCTGAGCTGGCCGCTCAGCTGTCGGCTAATTGCCAGCTCTCTTCTCTCTCCACAGTTAACCAGCTGTTGTGGATCTGCTCATCAGTCCTGCCTAATTAGACGTCCATCTCACTTCATTCCTGCCTTCGCCTTGGTCACATCACTAGAAACCATCTCCTGTGCTCCTGTTTAAAGACTGGCTTGCTGACATCCCTTCTGGCTCCTTATCCTGCTTGCTGTTCCTCTACTTGGATCCCTGACTTCTGGTCTGGCTAATTACCCGATATGGTTACTGAACTCTGGCTTGGCTGATTACCCGATCTGGTTACTGAACTCTGGCTTGGCTGACTACCCGATCCGGTTACTGAACTCTGGCTTGGCTGACTACTCACTTACTTTATTTACCTTTTTATTTTTATTAATAAACAAGTGTGATTTTACTGTACTTCTGTCTCGGTCTGGTTCATGGTTTCTGACAGTAGACGAAGGCCATGAATTCAGAAGATACAGTCAATCCACTTGTTGGTAATATTTTTTCCAGATTTGATGAGCAAGATAACTGCTTGGATCAGTTTGCCATGGCGTTACAAACGCTCCTGAGTCGCATGGCTCACCTGTAATCCCCCACTGTGGCTGCTCCGGTACAACCTGAGTTGCAGGCTGTCCCTGCTGCTGCGCCAGTCTCTGTGCAGGCACCCGCCTTGAGTATTACCGCTATAAGAGGTATGTCTGGATCTGCCCTGCTTCCCCAGTGATTTGGGGGCGATCCAGTTCAATGCAGAGGGTTTCTCAACCAAGTTGATATACTTTGAGATGCTGCCCCAGGCGTTTCCCACAGACAGGAGCAAAGTAGGGTTTGTGATATCTTTGCTTTCTGAGAGAGCCTTGGCCTGGGCTAACCCTCTATGGGAGACGCAAAACCTGTTGTCTTGAGTTCCCGTATGCTCCACTTCTGCTGCCAAGTGCCTTAAGTCCTAGTTGCCGACTACGCCATTGAGTTCTGTACTCTGGCAGCAGAGGTTGCTTGGAACAATGAGGCCCTCATGGCTGCTTTTTCTCATGGTCTCTCGGATACCATTAAGGAGGAGATAGCAGCCCGAGATATACCCACTGAGCTGGAGAGCTTGATCTCGTTTGCCATCCTCTTTCACTCCAGACTCCCTCACCTCCCATGCCTCCTGGTACCAAGTCGGTCAGTGAAGATGAACCCATGCACTTGGGCTTCATGCGTCTCACTGCGGATGAGAGAGTCTTTAGGAGGGAGAGATTGTGCCTTTATTGTGGCCAGGCAGGTCACTTTTTGAAGTCGTGTCCTACCCGTCTTGGGAACACCCGAACTTTGAGGTCCTGTCATGGACAGATCTTAGGTGGTGTTGTCCCCAGTTATCCAGAAGGATAAGCCCCTGGTTTCGGTCACCCTTTCTTGGGCCAAGTCGTCTATCGAGATACAAGCTCTAATCGACTCTGGGGCTGCAGGCCTGTTCATTGATGCTGCCTTTGTATCAAAGCACTCGATTCCATTGCAGCTGCGTGACACTCCACTTGCCATTGAGGCTCTTGACAGGAGACTTCTACAGCCTGCCCATGTGACTCATGAGACGGTTCCATTGTCCATGGCCATAGGGGCTCTTCACCATGAGATAATCCAATTCCAAGTGATTTCCTCTCCCAAGTTTCCGCTGGTTATTGGTTATCCTTGGTTACAGAGGCACAACCCCTCTTTTGATTGGCTCCGTGCTGAGGTTCTCTCCTGGTCATCACAATGCAGTGAAACATGCTTCCGGAAGGTAGCCAAGGTCCTGTGTACCTCCTCATTCTCCTCCCTGCCAGAGGAGTACCATGATTTTAGCAATGTCTTTGACAAAGGTCAAGCTGGTAGTTTGTCTCCACACAGGCCGTATGACTGCGTAATTGACTTTCAACCTGGTGCCACTCCCCCTCATGGTCAGGATTACCCTTTGTTGGTCTTGGAGGATAAAGCCATGGAGGAGTATGTTGCAGATGCACTTTCTCAAGGTTTCATCCGCAAATCCTCGTCTCCTGCTGGTGCTGGTTTCTTCTTTGTGAAAAAGAAGAAGAGCGGTGAACTGAGACCTTGCATTGATTATAGGGGTCTCATTCGTTTCACGATTAAGAATGCCTACCCGATCCCGTTGATTACAGAGTTATTTGACCACCTCAAGGGAGCGACGGTTTTCACTAAGCTTGATCTGAGAGGGGCTTACAATCTCGTGAGGATTAAGGAGGGCGGCGAGTGTAAAACTGCGTTTAATACCAGAACAGACCATTATGAGTACCTCGTAATGCCTTTTGGCCTTTGAAACGCCCCGTCAGTTTTCCAGGAATTTATTAACAATGTCCTCCGAGATTTGTTGCAGTTATGTGTGGTGGTTTATCTCTATGATATCCTCATATTTTTCAAGTCCCTGGAGAGCCACCACACAGATGTCTGTCGTGTGCTTCAGGAATTAAGAGAGAACAATCTCTATTGTAAACTGGAGAAGTGTGAGTTCCATCGGGAACAGGTTAAATCCCTGGGCTATGTCATTTCCACTGCTGGTTTTTCGATGGACCCAGAGAAACTTTCGGCAGTCCTACAGTGGCCTCGACCCATTGGGTTACGTCCTCTGCAGCGTTTTCTGGGTTTTGCCAACTATTATCGGAAGTTTATTCGTAACTTATCATCTCTGGTCATGCCCCTGACCGATATGACTAGAAAGAACGGTAACCCACAGAGTTGGTCTCCGGAGTCCATTAAGGCCTTTGAAAGTCTCAAGGCTGCCTATGTTTCTGCTCCTGTGTTGGCACATCCTGATCTTACATTACCTTTTATCCTTCAGGTTGATTCTTCTGAGACTGGTGTTGGTGCCCTTCTGTCTCAATGTCCTACCTCTGAGAGTGCTATGCATCCTTGTGGCTACTTTTCCAAGAAATTGTCACCTGCGGAGTGCAATTACGAGATTGGTGACAGAGAGCTTTTGGCGATCATTTTAGCCCTGAAAGAATGGAGACATCTCCCCAAAGGTACCACTGTGCTGGTTCTCATTCTTACTGACCAGAAGAATCTCACATTCTTGTCTGAGGCTAAACGCCTCTCTCCCAGAAGGGCGCGATGGGCTCTTTTCTTGTCAAGTTTCAATTACATTGTCTCATTTTTACCCGGTACTAAGAATGTAAGGGCTGACGCCTTGTCATGACAATTTTCCTCCACTTCCAATATGGAGTCGGTTTCGGTTCCTATGATTCCTCCTGATCATATTCTGGCTACGGTTCGCACCAGTCTTACTTCTCCTTTGGGTGACAAAATTCTTGCTGCTCAGGTCGATGCTCCTCCTGAGAAACCTTGTGACCGCTGCTTTGTCCTAGAGTGGCTCCGTACTGCCATGCTCCAGACTTACCATTCTCCCAAGGTAGCTGGCCACCCTGGGAAGAATCAACTCGTTTGGGCCATTTCCCAACAATTCTGGTGGCCTAGTCCATGTGCTGATGTAACTGCCTTCGTAGCTGCCTGTTCCGTATGTGCTCAGAGTAAGACTCCACGACACCTCCGTGGGTCTCCTACAACCCATACCCAATGGAGAGAGGCCCTGGACCCACCTGTCTATGGATTTCATTGTGGAGTTGCCCAACTCCCAAGGCAACACGGTTATCCTTATGGCGGTTGACCGGTTCTCAAAGATGTGTCATTGTAGTCCACTTAAAAAGTTGCCCACTTCTAAGGAACTGGCTTCCATTTTTGCTCGGGAGATCTTTCGCTTACATGGGCTACCCAAGGTGATTGTCTCGGACAGGGGTAGTCAGTTTGTGTCCCTGTTCTGGCGAGCCTTTTGTGCACAGCTGGGAATTCAGCTTGCTTTCTCCTCTGCGCATCACCCGCAGT
This sequence comes from Lithobates clamitans, assembly GCA_037952925.1. NCBI lineage: Eukaryota > Metazoa > Chordata > Amphibia > Anura > Ranidae > Lithobates > Lithobates clamitans. The sequence goes on from JBBGZY010000209.1 coordinate 123,665, forward strand.
CTAATGGGGCCACAGAACGAGCCAATCAGTCCTTGGAGCAATTCCTACATTGCTATATTTCTGACCATCACCACAACTGGTCAGACCTATTACTATGGGCAGAGTTTGCTCACAACAGTGCCTTGAATTCTGCTTCCCGATTGTCTCAGTTTGTTCCGCAGAGTATTCCTGCGCTAGAGGACCATCTCCGTGGTCTTTGTTCCACTTGGGCACAAGTCCAGGAGGCTTTGCGTCATGCTAATGATAGGCTCCATGCTGACCGCAGATGCCTGCCTGCGCCTTCCTACCAGGTTGTGGAAGGTTAACGGTGCATATGCACCAAGCATAGCCTATATATATACATGCATGAAGAACAAGCAGTACTAAATTCCAGTAATGAGTAACTAACACGTATGTCATAGAGATTGTACATGTAAAAATCACAGAACATAATGATGTAAAAAATGAATTTAAAAGTTGATGCATGAGTAATTCATAAAAATAGAATCCTAAAGAGCGCACAGGGGCTGCATCCATCATAAGAACAAGGTAAGTAACATCAGGAAGTGGACTGGTTGATAACCAGAAAGGACAGCACGTCAGTTTCTGGATATTTACATACGTGGCCAAGCTATGGTGAAATGCAGGTACCGGGTCAGCAAGCTTCTTTTGGGGTGTTAGTGTGTCTTGGTGAACCTGGGGTGGGAGGACGGCATTTTGTTGCGACCAGTGTGTGTGGACCATATGTCAGTTACTCATTGCTGGAATTTTGTACTACTATTTTTTTATGCATGTCTATATTTAGGACATACTTGGTGCGCTTGCACAGGTAACTCCTCACATGTAATAAGCATATACCAGCATGAATCATATGCAACAAATTATATTTTCATTCCTAACCCCAATCTGTCAACTGTCAGTCCCTTCTTGTTTCTCTGAACTTGGGATGGAGGCACCATTTCGTGCCTCACTCAAAGTCCCACACTTCCATTGATACTTGATATTTGGGATGGAGACAGTTGACAGTAGCAGGCAGCCATCCCCTGCCTAGTCTCTTTTGTGTGTTAATGAACCCTTTGGTCTGCACGCACTGCTTGCGGTGATGTGTCGTTCTCCATTCTGGCGTTACCACACACATTCTCCAGCATGGTGGCCGGTCTTGGGCCATTTCTTGTTCCACATCCGGAGCTGCGATGCGCTCTGCGGGCCCCTCCCACCCCCTCCACGTCCACCCCAAAGGGGGTTGGTTTGGTGTTGGGGGGTCGGGTGGGCGCCGCACATCGCATCGGCGTCATGCACCACTCCCGCACATGATGTCATCTTTTGGCGCCGTTGTGCGGGAGTGGACTTTTTCCATGTTGCTGACATGGCTGGGCGTGACAGTGCCTGTCATGGGCGGACTCTCATGGCCCAGGCAGGGGCCACGCCCCATGCCTCATCAGCCTTACGTGACGTTGGCGGCAATCACTGACGCAGATGGGCTGCATATCAGGTGCCTCCTCTCGTGCAGTCCTCCTCTCCACTCACATGCAGACGCCGCATTGATGCAGACGCCGCATTCTTTTTGGACAATTCTTTTTGGATAATTCCTGTTTCTAGCACTCTAAGGTACTATATTCTTGACCACTCTTTCCAAAGTTTTTTATTCTTTCTACCCCCCCTTTTTTAGTTCAAACACTTTTGGTATATCTTAGTGGATTTATTTATCCATTTCAGACATTCCTCACCAATTGAAGATTATGGTCACCATATTGTTGAAATAACATGCACTAAGTGGAGGATACCTGTGTGCGTCTGTCGTGTGTTGGTTTCTCTGTCGCCTCAGCTCCGGAGAGGGGCAATGCTTGCTGACCCGGTACCTGCATTTCACCATAGCTTGGCCACATATGTAAATATCCAGAAACTGACGTGTTGTCCTTTCTGGTTATCAACCAGTCCACTTCCTGATGTTACTTACCTTGTTATTTCAGAAATCCTAGAGCATCCGCCCCTGAAGAAGTGTATGTATATGTAAAGCGCTGCGTAAATTGACGGCGCTATATAAGTACCTGAAATAAATAAAATAAATAAATAAATAAATTTCACAGAAACGCGTCGGGCATGATGGATGCAGCCCCTGTGCGCTCTTTAGGATTCTATTTTTATGAATTACTCATGCATCAACTTTTAAATTCATTTTTTACATCATTATGTTCTGTGATTTTTACATGTACAATCTCTATGACATACGTGTTAGTTACTCATTACTGGAATTTAGTACTGCTTGTTCTTCATGCATGTATATATATAGGCTATGCTTGGTGCATATGCACCGTTAACCTTCCACATGTTGAAAGCATATATCAGCACAAATCATATGTAATAAATTGTATTTTTACTCCTAACCCCAATCTGTCAACTGTTTCATTTAAAGTCCCATTCCCCTTTTGTTTCTCTGAATCCGGGATGGAGGCACTACCCCGTGCCTCACTCAAAGTCCCAAACCTCTATTTAACACTCCTACCAGGTTGGGGACAGGGTCTGGCTGTCATCTCACAACCTCTTTGTGTTCCCTCACTGAAGTTCGCACCTCTGATTATTGGGCCTTTCCGTATCCTTCGCAGGATTAACCCAGTGGCTTACGCGTTGGACCTTCCTCCTAGTATGCACATCTCAAATGTGTTTCATGTCTCCTTATTGAAACCGTTGGTCTGCAACCGCTTTACCACCTCAGTGCCATGTCCTCACCCTATACAGGTTGAGAACCATGAGGAGTATGAAGTACAATCCATTGTTGACTCCCGTAGGTTCCGTGGGTGCATACAGTACCTGGTGCATTGGAAGGGGTATGGTCCGGAGGAACACTCCTGGGTCTCATCCTCGGACATACATGCCCCTGTCCTCCTCCATGATTTCCATAGACATTTTCCCCTCAAGCCTGGTGGTCCTCTGAGGGGGAGGGATCGCTGAGGAGGGGGTACTGTCAGGGCTGGCTCAGCTCAGCTGTCGGCTAATTGCCAGCTCTCATCTCTCTCCACAGTTAATCAGCTGTGGATCTGCTCGTCAGTCACGCCTACTTAAAGATGTCCAGCTCACTTCATTCCTGCCTTCGCCTTGGTCACATCACTAGAAACCATCTCCTGTATTCCTGTTTAAAGACTAGCTTGCTGACATCCCTTCTGGCTCCTTATCCTGCTTGCTGTTCCTCTACTTGGATCCCTCACTTCTGGCCTGGCTGATTATCCGATCTGGTTACTGAACTCTGGCTTGGCTGATTACCCGATCTGGTTACTGAACTCTGTCTTGGCTGACTACCCGATCCGGTTACTGGACTCTGACTATGCTTTGACTCGCTTACACTATTTACCTTTTTATTTTTATTAATAAACAAGTGTGATTTTACTGTACTTCTGTCTCGGTCTGGTTCATGGTTTCTGACACACAAAGATACACATCTGATTCAATCTTCATCCTAAGAATGTAATACTGTATTGATATTTTTACATTCTACATTTTGATATTGTTCTTGTAATATTTTGCTATTTTATTATTAAATACATTTTTGAGTTTTTACATGAGAACTGAACGGACTTTCTTGGAACTTTCCTCATCAATATGAATTATTGAAATATTGATATTAATAACGTGAAAATTAGATTTTAACAGCGCTTTATACAATCATGACATTGTCAAAAAGGGGCAGAGCATGGGTGGCCTTAAAATGATGCCCCCCCCCCCCCCAAAAAAAAAAAAAGTTCTGTGGACACCCATGACTGTTATTTATTTATACTGGCTTTTGACATTTATGAATACAGCAATTTAGAAATTGGATGAAAGGTTCAGCATTGGGAAACCATTTTTGAGAGATGAATAGTGCATTTTATATACAACTATATAAACCAGACCAAAATGAGGAACAAATGAGAAGAAAAGGATGGAGGGACATTGTTCCAAATCAGGGACATTCCCTTGAAATCAGGGACAGTTGGGAACTATGAAAAAGGTAGAAGGGCACAAAAAAAGGATTTAAAAAAAAAAAAGTTAAAGCGGAGTTCCACCCAAAAGTGGAACTTCCGCTTATATGCTTTTCCCCGCCTCCAGTGTCACATTTGGCACCTTTCAGGGGGGAGGGGGGAACGGGGACCCGTTTTTGATAGGTCCCCTTCCCCACTTCTGGGAGACGGGCTGTGGCCTGATCTACCCGAAGTTAGGCCACCCTTCTCCTTCCCCTGCCGCCGGGCCAATTAAAAATCGCAGTGTGCTTTGCGCATGTGCAGTAGGGAACCGGCTGTGTAGCCGAAAAGGTTTTACTGCCTGGTTCCCTCAGCAGGAATGGCGGCCGCAGCACCTGGGAGTCGATCCGAAGATCGTCTGGGGTGCCAACATCGCGGGCTCAATGGACAGGTAAGTGCCCTACTATTAAAGCGGTTGTATACCCGCAAAAAAACAAAACAAAAAGAACCTGTAAGGCAAAGGCATTATAAGCTAGTATGCACCGCATACTAACTCATTATGAAATACTTACCTTAGAATGAAGCGTCAGCGTGCATCCCAGTCACCGCTGAGGGAGTTGACATTTTCCCCTTTGTGTTTCTTCAGGGTTCGCGGCTCTGGCGCTGTGAGTGGCCAGAAACCCGATGGCGTGACTCCCACGCATGCGCGCGGGAGCCCTCCGTTCCAGCACGATACGCTGAACCTTCACTGCGCATGCGCCGCTGACGTCAGCAGGTGCATGCAAGGTGAATATCTCCTAAACCATACAGGTTTAGGAGATATTCATTTTATCTACAGGTAAACCTTCTTATAGGCTTACCTGTAGGTAAAAATGTAAAAGGTAAAAATGTAAAAAACACTTTAAAAGTCAGCAGCTACAATATTTGTAGCTGCTGACTATTATTTTTTTCACACAGGCTGGCTGGACCTCCTCTTTAACCACTCCCTGCCCGTGCTATAGCCGAAAGACGGCTACAGCGCGGTGCTTTATTGTCAGGAGGGCGTCCCTGGACGTCCTCCTGTTTACTTGTTCCCCATGCGTGCTCATCGGGGAAAATCTGTGTTGGCCGTGTCCCTTGGACACAGCCAATCACAAATCGTGCTAAATGGCCAATCACAGCGGCCATTTAGCACTCGATCAGCGTGTCCAGTGAGAGATGATCTCAAATGTAAACATATGAGATCATCTCTCATTGCCGGCTCTCCCTACTCACACAGAGACCGCATGTGAGGAGGGAGAGCTTCTGTGCTGCAGATTGTAAGTGCAAAACACAAAACACATAAAATACAGTGCCCACTGGTGCCCACAACACCAGTGCCATCTGTCAGTATCACCTGACATCTGTCATCAGTGCCACGTATCAGTGCCATCTGTCATCAGTGTTACATCCATGTCACCAGTGCCACGTATTAGTGCCATCTGTCATCAGTGCCACATCAGTGTCACGTGTCATTAGTGCCATGTATCAATGCCATCTGTCATTAGTGCCACATCAGTGTCACGTCTCATCAGTGCCTTCTGTCATCAGTCATCAGTGTCACATGTCATCAGTGCCAAAAGTGTCCACCAACAATGTCTAGAAGATTATTTGCAGCTGAGGAGGCATACAATATTCCTGCAGCCGACGAGAGCAACGCGGAGCTTGCTCTCTGCTTCAGATTCCTCCTCAAATTCAGATTCTGACGTTGACTACAAGCCTGTCCTAAGCAGTGGACACTGACAGCCTCAGAGGAGGATGATAGTCTGCCCGCCAGACGAAGGCGTTTTGGTGAGGAGGCAGTGCCATCCACCAGCACCGCAGTGCCATCCACCAGCACTGCAGTACCTCGGCAAGAAAGGCCACGTACCAGTGGGGGTGTCACCTCAGTCCCAAAGGGTTAGGTCCCATGCCAGCCTTCCCTATTCCCTTCAGAACCCCTTGTGGCTTCCTCCTAATTCAGGAGAAGCTAACATTCCCCCTTTCACTGCCCAGCCAGGAGTCCAGGTGGACACAGAATTTTTCCCCGATAGATTTTTTCCATTTAATTTTTACTGAGGACATGCTAGCATCAATTGTGGCCCAGTGCCATCTGTATGCACGACAAGTCATAGCAAGTAACCCAACGTCCTATTATGCCCGTCCCTACGAGTGGAAAGTCCTAATGCCCCGTACACACGGTCGGACTTTGTTCGGACATTCCGACAACAAAATCCTAGGATTTTTTCCGACGGATGTTGGCTCAAACTTGTCTTGCTTACACACGGTCACACAAAGTTGTCGGAAAATCCGATCGCTCTAAACGCGGTGACGTAAAACACGTACGTCAGGACTATAAACGCGGCAGTGGCCAATAGCTTTCATCTCTTTATTTATTTTGAGCATGCGTGGCACTTTGTCCGTCGGATTTGTGTACACACGATCGGAATTTCCGACAACGGATTTTGTTGTCGGAAAATTTTATATCCTGGTCTCAAACTTTGTGTGTCGGAAAATCTGATGGAAAATGTCCGATGGAGCCCACACACGGTCGGAATTTCTGACAACACGCTCCGATCGGACATTTTCCATCGGAAAATCTGACCGTGTGCACGGGGCATAACAGTGGAGGAGTTTAAGATTTTTTTGGGCCTCACACTTTGTATAGGACTAACCAAAAAAAATGAATTACGTTCATATTGGTCAACCCCACCCCATATTGGTCATATTGATAAACCCACCCACCAGATATCTCATGCTTATGAAGTTCCTACACTATAATGATAATACCCAGTGCCCTCCCCGAAATGACCCAAATTATGATAAGCTTTATAAAATTCGGCCACTACTAAATTATTTTTTTTAAATCTTACCCCAGTTGTTTACCCCAGGCCAACACATATGCGTGGGTGAGTCACTTATCAACTTTACTGGCAGGCTGGGCTTCAAACAATTTATTCCCACCAAAAGGGCCCACTATGGGGTGAAGCTGTATAAGTTGTGCGACCTAGCCACAGGCTATACATATGCCTTCATGGTATATGAAGGGAAGGACACCCAGCTGCATCCCCCTAATTGCCCACACTAGATAACTTTTTTCAAGTTTGCCTCTGTTCCGCAACATTCACAGAAAGAACACTCCAGTATGTGGCACCGTAAGGATGAACTGGAAGGGCTTTCCTCAAAGCCTCGTCAACAAGAAGTTAAGAGGGGACGGCGCGTTTGTGGAATGAGGAAATTCTGGCTGTGAAGTGGAGGGACATAAGGGATGTCTACATGCTTTCTTCGATTCACAATACTACATTCGTGGAGATCACCAGGAGGAATGGCCCAATCCAAAAGCCAACATGTATCCATGAATACAATATGTTCATGAGGGGTATCGACTTCAACGACCAAATGCTCGAACCCTACCTTGCCACAAGACGAACATACCAGTGGTATAAAAAAGTATCAATTTATTTGTTTAATTTGGCCATATACAACAGCTATATTATCTATCGCAACTCCACTGAAAGCCCGAAACCCTTCCTTGGTCACCGGGAGAAAATCACCACTGCCCTTATATTCCCAAATGGCCCACCAGAAAACATTTGATCCGGTGTGATTAGCAGACTCTCCGAACGCCACTTTCCCAATAAAATCCCTCCCAGACCAGCAGGCCAAAAACGTCAGAAAAAATGCCGGGTGTGCACCAGAGGAGGAGTTAGAAGAGACACCACTTATTATTGTCTCCAATGTCTTTCCCAACCAGGCCTCTGCATAGTTGACTGTTTCTGCCGTAACCATACTTCACTAAATTATTAGTGAAGTATGGTAAACATAACCCTCACTTCCTGCCATTTACCTTCACACCCCTTATGCCTCTGCTTTCTCTGTTACTGACCCTGGCTTGTTATTCGACCACACTTCTGCCTACCGATTCTGTACATACCTCTGCCTGATCTGGAGCTGACCCTGGACTGTTTGACCATGCTTTTTGCCTGCCTCTTGGACTGATCTTGTACCCTGCCACTGAACTAGTGGGATTCATAAAACATGGGCCTCACATATGTGAGGGGTTCCAGAATTGTTTTTCTGGATGAAGAAAACATTTTTTTTGTTTTATCATTCCTAGATTAGGGTCTGGAGACTTGGAGGTTTCAAAGAGATTTGGGTGGGAGAAGCCTCTACCCCTGTCCCCATTTCTTCCTGAACGAGGCCTAGTGGAATTCATAAAGCAGGGGTCTCACATATGTGAGGGGCTCCAGAATTGTTTTTCTGGATGAATAAAACTTTTTTGTTTTCTCATGTTTTGGCACTGCTGACAATCTCTGCCTGCACTGACCCTGGACTGTATATGGACAGTATCCCTGCCTGCTGCCTGTACTGACTATGGACAGTATTCCTGCTTGTTGCCTGGACAATTGCATTCGCTTTTGCTGACCAAGTCTCTGCCTGCTGCCTGGACCGGTGCTATCCTCCTGTGGACAACTGTGCTACTAAAACCACAGGTAATCTTTTGTTTACCCTTTGCTCAGCAGAATGCATTTTGGGGTATAATTCTTGGTATGTGCATGCTATGTGTCCCTAGAACACCTGACGGTGTTCCTTGCATGTTGGGCCTCTGTATGTGACCAGGCTGTGTAAAAGTCTCACACATGTGGTATCGCCATACTTAGGAGGAGTAGCAGAATGTATTTTGGGGTGTCATTTTTGCTATGTACATGCTATGTGTTGGAAATATCTTATAAATGGACAACTTTGTGTAAAAAAAAAAGTGTTTTTTTTTCCACATTTTCCAAAAACTTCTGGAAAAAAAATGAACCATTCAAAAGACTCATTATGCCTCATAGATTATATGTTGGGGTGTTTTCCAAAATGGGGTCATTTTGTGGGCGTTTCCATTGTCCTGGTGCTCCAGGGTCTTCAAAAGTGTAATAGGTGGTTGAGAAATGAGAGGTCATGTGAGAGCAATGAGATGTGTAATTTATTCTCCTAGAATGCCTGAAGGTGCTATTTCAATGTTGGGCCTCTCTGTGGCTAGGTTGTGAAAAAGTCCCACACATGTTGTATTGCCATACTTAGGAGGAGTAGCAAAATGTATTTGGGGGCATCATTTGTGGTATACACACGACATGTGAGAGAAATAACCTGACCAATGACAATTTTGTGGAAAAAAAATCTTCATTTTGCAAAGAATTGTGGGAAAAAATGACAACATCAAAAATCCCACCATGCATCTTACTAAATACCTTGAAATGTCTACTTTCGAAAAAGGGGTCATTTGGAGGGTATTTGTATTTCCTGGCTTGTTCAGGTCGCAAGAAATGAGAGGCCATGAGTACATCAGGTGTTATCATTTTTTTATGTTTTGCACCACAGCTTGTAGACTCTCTAACTTTCACAAAGACCAAATAGTATCCACTAATTTGGGCTATTTTTTACCAAAGATATGTAGCAGTATAAATTATGGCCGCCTTTTATAAAGAAAAATTAATAATTTAATAATTAATAACACATTGTCATAGAAACTAAGAAAAATGCGTTTTTTTTTCAAAATTTCGGTCTTTTTTCATTTATAGCTCAAAAAATAAAAAACCCAGAGGTGATCAAATGCCACCAAAAGAAAGCTCTATTTCTATGAAAAAAAGGACAAAAAATCATTTGGGTACAGTATTACATGACTGAGTAATCGTCATTCAAAGTGTGAGAGCACTGAAAGCTGAAAATTGGTCTGGGCAGGAGGGGGGTTTAAGTGCCCAGTAGGCAAGTGGTTAAAGTGGTTGTATACACCCGATTGTCACTTTTACCTATAGGTAAGCCTAGAATAAAGCTTACCTATAGGTAGTGGAAATATCTCATAAATGTGCGCTGTTTAGGAGATATTTACCTTGTGCGCCAATGATGTCATTGGGGCATGCGCTGTGAAGAAACGGACCTCCGTGCTGTTTCTTCCCGGACGTGTGCTGTGACTGGCGGCTCCGGCACACATGCGCGGGAGTGATGTCACGCGGCTCCGGCCAGTCACACAGCCGTAGTCCACGACCCCAGAAGGAAGAGTGGCAAAGATGGATGCTTCCTGCAGCGGAGACAGCGCGAGCTTCGTTTGCAGGTAAGTGCCACATAATGTGCTAGTATGTGATGCATACTAGCCCATTATGCTTTTACTTTGCAGGGTTTGCAGGAAACAAAAGAGGAAGTAAAACCCATCAGGGTTTCCGATCGGCGGCTCTCCCTGTCAGAGGGGGGGTCTGTGCTGATAATCAGCACATTGATTATGAGCACAGCCCCCATCAATAGGTGCCCATCAGCTGCCAAACACCTGCCAGTCTGTCCCCATAATAAACATCTGTCAGTGCCCATAACAGTGCCCAAAAAAGTGCCAGTGCCCCATCAGTAATGCCTGTCAGTGCCCCATCGAAGTGCCACTCAGAAATACCTGTCAGTAGCTCCTCATCAGTGCTGCCTATCCAGTGCCACCTATCAGTGCCCATCAGTTTTTTTTTTGTTTTTTTTTTTAACTGTCGGTCTTTTTTCATTTATAGTACAAAAATTTAAACCCGCAGAATTGATCAAATATCACCAAAAGAAAGCTCTATTTGTGGGAAGAAAATTATAAAAATTTAGTTTGGGTACAGTGTTGCATGACCGCGTAATTATCATTCAAAGTTCGACAGCGCTGAAAGCTAAAAATTGTCCTGGGCAGGAAGGGGGCCTGGTATGGAAGTGGTTAAAGGAAGAAGTGAAGGTCTGTTTTAAAGTTTTGTAATTCAATTCATACAAACAGCCAAATCAGCATATGTAACCACCAGCAAAAATCATTCAATCATTTGATAATGAGAAGCATTGCTTTAAATATGTGAATATATGTGTGTAATCACCAAGTCAGGGAAGAGAGGGTTGAATTACTCCATGTGCCACATTAAAGATGGCAGCTCCCAGCAGCCACACGTGACATACGGGAAGCCATATTGGAAGTGGCAAGCTGTTACTCTCTACTAGTGTTAAGCAAGAAAGATGGACGTAGGCAGCGGTCTGAGCGGAGATTTGGGTGTCAAGGTGACTGGCAGTGCCTCGCCGCTCGCCCAAGGACCGGAGGAAATGCAGCGCTACCGATCACCGCTGGTGTCCCGCTATGCCAGCCGTGAAATGGCCTTCAATTTCAGCGACAGCAAGAAATTTCAGACTTGGAGACAGCTGTGGTTATTCCTCGCACGGGCCCAGCGGGTAATGTAAAAAGACAACTGGCATGCCTTCTATGTGCACTGGCAAGAGCTTCGCAACCACCCCCCCATGTCTTCTCACATGTCCTGCACTTAGATCCACACAGTCTCTGCAACACGTGACAGTCTGTAGACTATAGCGCTAGAGAGCCGCTCTGCTGTCAGGAACAAGAAAAGTGTCTTTATAATAACCGTGTGCATGCTGAGAGATAGATGTATATTGGTAATGACTGCTCAGCTGTAAGTGTAGTGTATATAAGTGTAGTAAAAGTTCTGGCATTTCATAGTACGAAGACATTTTGTAGGAATAGAACTGTAGGGAGACAGTCATGTTCAAGTGTAGACTTAACAGGTGTTTAACCGATTTGGCTCTAGAGCAATATTTTTAGCCCTGGTAAACATTGATGCGATTTGACATGTCATCACTAGGGATGAGCCGAACACCCCACTGTTCAGTTCGCACCAGAACATGCGAACAGGAAAAAAGTTCGTTCGAACACGCAAACACCGTTAAAGTCTATGGGAGACGAACATGAATAATCAAAAGTGCTAATTTTAAAGGCTTATATGCAAGTTATTGTCATAAAAAGTGTTTGGGGACCTGGGTCCTGCCCCAGGGGACATGGATCAATGCAAAAAAAAGTTTTAAAAACGTTTTTTCAGGAGCAGTGATTTTAATAATGCTTAAAGTCAAACAATAAAAGTGTAATATTCCTTTAAATTTCGTAGCTGGGGGGTGTCTATAGTATGCCTGCCTGTAAAGGGGTGCATGTTTTCCGTGTTTACAACAGTCTGACAGCAAAATGACATTTCGAAGGAAAAAACCCATTTAAAACTACTCGCGGCTATTGCATTGCCGGCAATGACAAAAGTTCATTGATAAAAACGGCATGGGAATCCCGAACCAAAATGAAAAAAAAAAAAATGACGTGGGAGTCCCCCTAAATTCCATACCAGGCCCTTCATGTCTGGTATGGATATTAAGGGGAACCGCGGCCAAAATTTAAAAAAAAAATGATGTGGGGTTCCCCCTAAATTCCATACCAGACCCTTATCTGAGCACGCAACCTGGCAGGCCGCAGGAAAAGAGGGGGGGGCGAGAGTGTGCCCCCCCCCCCTCCTGAACCGTACCAGGCCACATGCCCTCAACATTGGGAGGGTGCTTTGGGGTAGCCCCCCAAAATCACCTTGTCCCCATGTTGATGAGGACAAGGGCCTCATCCCCACAACCCTGGCCGGTGGTTGTGGGGGTCTGCGGGGGGCTTATCGGAATCTGGAAGCCCCCTTTAACAAGGGGACCCCCAGATCCCGGCCCCCCCTGTGTGAAATGGTAAGGGGGTACTTACTCCTACCATTTCACTAAAAAACTGTTAAAAATGACAAGAGACAGTTTTTGACAATTCCTTTATTTAAATGCTTCTTCTTTCTTCTATCTTCCTTCATCATCTTCTTCTTCTGGTTCTTCCGGCGTTCTCGTCCAGCGTCTCCTCCGCGGCGTCTTCTATCTTCTTCTCCTCGGGCCGCTACGCACCCATGGCATGGGGGGAGGCTCCCGCTCTTCTCTTCATCTTCTTCTCTTCTTCTTTTCTTCTCTTCTTCATTTTCTTCTCCGGGCCGCTCCACACCCATGCTGGCATGGAGGAAGGGTCCCGCTGTGTGACGGCGTCTCCTCGTCTGACAGTTCTTAAATAACGGGGGGCGGGGCCACCCGGTGACCCCGCCCCCCTCTGACGCATGGTGACTTGACGGGACTTCCCTGTGACGTCACGGGGAATGCCACAGGGAAGTCCCGTCATGTACCGTGCGTCAGAGGGGGGCGGGGTCACCGGGTGGCCCCGCCCCCCGTTATTTAAGAACCGTCAGACGAGGGGACGCCGTCACACAGCGGAAGCCTCCCTCCATGCCAGCATGGATGCGGAGCGGCCCGGAGAAGAAGAGAAGAAGATGAAGAGAAGAGCAGGAGCCTCCCCCCATGCCATGGATGCGGAGCGGCCCGAGGAGAAGAAGATAGAAGACGCCGCGGAGGAGATGCTGGACGAGAACGCCGGAGGAAGAACCAGAAGATGAAGGAAGAAAGAAGAAGCATTTAAATAAAGGAATTGTCAAAAACTGTCTCTTGTCATGTTTAACATTTTTGACAGTTTTTTTAGTGAAATGGTAGGGGTAAGTACCCCCTTACCATTTTACACAGGGGGGGGCCGGGATCTGGGGGTCCCGTTGTTAAAGGGGGCTTCCAGATTCCGATAAGCCCCCCCGCCCGCAGACCCCCACAACCACCGGCCAGGGTTGTGGGGATGAGGCCCTTGTCCTCATCAACATGGGGACAAGGTGTTTTGGGGGGCTACCCCAAAGCACCCTCCCAATGTTGAGGGCATGTGGCCTAGTACGGTTCAGGAGGGGGGGGCCGCACTCTCGTCCCCCCCCCCTCTTTTCCTGCGGCCTGCCAGGTTGCGTTCTCGGATAAGGGTCTGGTATGGCTTTTTTGGCGCGGGGTTCCCCTTAAAATCCATACCAGACCCTTCAGGTCTGGTATGGAATTTAGGGGGAATCCCACGTCTTTTTTTTTTTTTTTTTTTTTAATTTTGGTTCGGGGTTCCCCTGTGGGGAATTCCCATGCCGTTTTCATCAATGAACTTCTATGTGTATTGTCGGCATATAGAAAAATGCAGCGCATGTAGAAAGGAACATAGGTCTTTATAATGGTGAAACAGTAAAGAAATCACTAGTTAACCACAGGTGCCTTGAAACACAAACGTCCATAGATGGATGTGAATGTCCAACCGCACAGGAGGTGTAAGTACTCCAAGGGGTGGTGATGGTCTGATGGTTGTCAGAAAACACCTGGCATCATACAGCGACTTCCCAACCGAGAAACTGGGTCCCAATGGGTCATTCAGAGAAAGTGCAAAAAAGCCTCTTACCAGATCCTTTGGATTCCCATGTCAGCGACAGGGAATCGCATGCGCAGTTTGTCACAAATGACGTGGAATGGGAGCTCAGGAATCGCCAATCCATTGGATTGTGGTCTGTATGGATCTCGGCCGGCAACCGGATGGGTCCTCACAACGAACCGTCCTCACACGAACCGTCCCAGCGTGCATCAGAAGTTTCACAAACGGTCCCCCGAAAGGAGCAGTTGGAGGGACTGGATCTCGTGTGGTAAATGTGGAAACAAAAAGAATGTGCCTCCACATGGTGCAGATAAAAAAGGGTGTTTTTATTGACAAAAACGACCATACACAAATAAAAGCGTGATCACGGTGGATAAAAGCAAATGGGCAACAAAGAGAGTGGTGTATGTATCCGACGCGTTTCGACCTAGGGGTCTTCAACAGGGGCATAGACCACTCACTCCAAGTTGCCAAATATCTATAATAAAATTATTTAGAGAAGGACCAATCACAAGGGCTGAAAAACCGGGAGATTGATTGGGTGAGTACAATCACATGACTTGCTTGAATGTCTAAACATGAAAATCATACACAATTTCTATATAAATAAATGAATGACCTTAAGGTGAAGCCCAGGAGACTGTATAAAGGTCTACCAGCAGAAAAATATATAGCTCTATGATCTCTCTAACAAAAATAAAGCATTTAAAGATTTTAATGAAAACAGCACTCCTCTGCTGACAGTCCGGCAGAATGTACCGCCCTGTCAGCCAGAGGAGCCAATCCTCAATAAGAAGACAAAAGGTGTTAAGTGGTGCTGACCAATAGGTGGCTGTGTATGAGCCGGCCTCTATCCCTGAACGCCCACATGACCAGTCTGTGTAGGAAATGATGTCACGTCAATGGGCGTGTCCGACGTTTCACTCTCACATGACTCACTGGGCCAATCAGAGAGCAAACGTCCCACTCATCTCTGCTGTACGTACAATCCGTACACCGCAGAGGGATGGGACTTAAATAAATAAACCTAGCGTCCCGGCAATGCAATCCAGCCAGCAACGGACGCTAAATGAGACAAAACAGCATCCCTATGGTGTATGTGTACAAAAATGTGCTATGCAGCAGACCGGGACCCGATGACCCGGAAGTGTGCATAGAACTCCTGTGAACTGGAAGTGTATGGGAAGTGGGGGCACATATAGTGAAATATAATGTGTTAGGGAAATGACTGGCTGAAGTGAAATCACATAAGTGTGTAAAGAAATTACTGGAGTGACATTGTAAATGTCTCTTAAAATCCATATGTGTTTTGGTGGGACTGAAATAAAAAAATTAAAAAATATTAAATTATGTGAACACAAATTCTCCGGAACGCACATTGTAAAATGTGTTAAAATGAATATATATGTGAATGGAATGTGTGGATTTGTAAGGTGACCCAAATATCTGGCAGTTAACCTTATGATCCCTTGACTGTAAAAAGTCCTCAGCATAGACCGAATGGGTCAATTTTGATTGGACCAATTTCCATTGGGTGAATAAATAACCCTCTAGGTACACCATATATAAGCTGTGTACCAACTTGTGAATATAGGTGAGAAAAAGGAGGAGGGGGGGGGGGGGGAAGGGGGAGAAAAAAAAAAAAAAAAAGTTGAAATAATGAAGTGAAAAATATAAAATATAAAGGGAGGGAGGGAGATGCATAGAGAAGTGGAAGGAATTTAGGATTGGTTGATAAAGGAGTTGAGGTCCCACTCCACGTTTAAACGGGAAATAGGACCTCAACTCCCATATCCAATAGGTCTCGAGGCGTGACACTCCTCAGAGGCGGGACTCTCCTCTCCAATGTGGGACAAATTTGTCGATCACCTGGAATAAAGTCCCGGTAGGGTCTTTATTATATTCTCCCGGTTTTTCAGCCCTTGTGATTGGTCCTTCTCTAAATAATTTTATTATATATATTTGGCAACTTGGAGTGAGTGGTCTATGCCCCTGTTGAAGACCCCTAGGTCGAAACGCGTCGGATACATACACCACTCTCTTTGTTGCCCATTTGCTTTTATCCACCGTGATCACGCTTTTATTTGTGTATGGTCGTTTTTGTCAATAAAAACACCCTTTTTTATCTGCACCATGTGGAGGCACATTCTTTTTGTTTCCACATTTACCACATGAGATCCAGTCCCTCCAACTGCTCCTTTCGGGGGACCGTTTGTGAAACTTCTGATGCACGCTGGGACGGTTCGGTGTGAGGACGGTTCGTTGTGAGGACGGTTCGTTGTGAGGACCCATCCGGTTGCCGGCCGAGATCCATACAGACCACAATCCAAGGGATTGGCGATTCCTGAGCTCCCATTCCACGTCATTTTGTGACAAACTGCGCATGCGATTCCCTGTCGCTGACATGGGAATCCACAGGATCTGGTAAGAGGCTTTTTTGCACTTTCTCTGAATGACCCATTGGGACCCAGTTTCTCGGTTGGGAAGTCGCTGTATGATGCCAGGTGTTTTCTGACAACCATCAGACCATCACCACCCTTTGGAGTACTTACACCTCCTGTGCGGTTGGACATTCACATCCATCTATGGACGTTTGTGTTTCAAGGCACCTGTGGTTAACTAGTGATTTCTTTACTGTTTCACCATTATAAAGACCTATGTTCCTTTGTACATGCGCTGCATTTTTCTATATGCCTATTTTGTTGATTTGGTCAAACTGTATGCAGCAGCTTTTTATTTTTTTATTTTCACTGGTTAGCGCGGTGTTTTCTATTTACCTCTGACTATGTGTATTGTCGGCAATGCAATAGCTGCGAGTAGTTGTAAATGGGTTTTTTCCTTCGAAATGTCATTTTGTTGTCAGACTGTTCTAAACACGGGAAACATGCGCCCAGGGATGGACTGGCCATCGGGACTACCGGGAGATTCCCGGTGGGCCGATGGCTCAGTCTGGGCCAGTCTCACTTTCCGCCGCATCTGCGGTGCCCGGCGATCTACCCGTCAACCGCCAACAGCTGGCGCCTGACGGGTAGATCGAGATTAGCCAGCATGCAGAGTAGCGCAGGGAGCTTCTGTAGTAATAAGTTCTCTCTCCTGTCATCACGCTGTTCCCCGGCGGCCCCGCCCCCTCCTCTCTTCTCGTCTATACCAATTGGCTTGTAGGATCATCTGGTATAGACAAGAAGAGAGGAGGGGGCGGGGCCGCCGGGGAACAGCGTGATGACAGGAGAGAGAACTTATTACTACAGAAGCTCCCTGCGCTACTCTGCATGCTGGCTAGTAAGACCCCACAATGTGCCCTGATGATGTGCTGTGTGCCCCATCATGTGCCCCATCATGTGCCCCATCATGTGCCCCGATGTGCCATGTTCCCCATGATGTGCCCCGATGTGCCATGTTCCCCATGATGTGCCCCGATGTGCTATGTGCCCCATCATGTGCCCCATCATGTGCCCCGATGTGCTATGTGCCCCATCATGTGCCCCGATGTGCTATGTGCCCCATCATGTGCCCCGATGTGCTATGTTCCCCATCATGTGCCCCAATGTGCTATGTTCCCCATCATGTGCCCCAATGTGCTATGTTCCCTATCATGTGCCCCAATGTGCTATGTGCCCCATCATGTGCCCAGAGCCCTGATGTGCCATGTAGCCTGATGTGCCCTAATGTGCTATGTGCCCTGATGTGCCCCGTGCCCTGATGTGCCATGTGCCACGTGCCCTAATGTGCCATGTAGCCTGATATGCCCTAATGTGCCCCATAATGTGCCCTGATGTGCCATAATGTGCCCTGATGTGCCATGTGCCCCGTGCCCTGATGTGCCCCATAATGTGCCCCATCATGTGCCCTGATGTGCCATGTGCCCCGTGCCCTGATGTGCTATGTGCCCTGATGTACCATGTGGCCTGATGTGCACCATAATGTGCCCTGATGTGCCCCGTGCCCTGATGTGCCATGTGCCCCGTGCCATGTGGCCTGATGTGCCCCGATGTGCCCTGATGTGCCCTGTGCCCTGATGTGCCATGTGGCCTGATGTGCCCCGTGCCCTGATGTGCCCCGTGCCCTAATGTGCTATGTGCCCTAATGTGCTATGTGCCCTGATGTGCTATGTGCCCTGATGTGCTATGTGCCCTGATGTGCTATGTGCCCGGATGTGCTGTGCCCCAATGTCCTATGCCCTGATGTGCCTTGTGCCCCGATGTGCTGTGCCCTGATGTCCTGTGCCCCGGTGTGCTGTGCCTCAATGTCGTGTGCTCTGATGTTCTGTGCCCTGATGTGCTATACCCTAATGTACTGTGCCCTGATGTGTTGTGCCCTATTAGCTGATGTGCTGGGCTCTGTACCCTGATGTGCTGTGCACTGTACCCTGATATGTTGTGCCCTGTACGCTGATGTACTGGGCACTGTACCCTGATATGTTGTGCCCTGTACGCTGATGTACTGGGCACTGTACCCTGATATGTTGTGCCCTGTACGCTGATGTACTGGGCACTGTACCCTGATATGTTGTGCCCTGTACGCTG
Source organism: Lithobates clamitans (assembly GCA_037952925.1). Taxonomy (NCBI): domain Eukaryota; kingdom Metazoa; phylum Chordata; class Amphibia; order Anura; family Ranidae; genus Lithobates; species Lithobates clamitans. Next base: position 142,192 of record JBBGZY010000209.1, read on the forward strand.
ATGTGCTGGGCACTGTACCCTGATATGTTGTGCCCTGTACGCTGATGTGCTGGGCACTGTACCCTGATATGTTGTGCCCTGTACGCTGATGTGCTGGGCACTGTACCCTGATATGTTGTGCCCTGTACGCTGATGTGCTGGGCACTGTACCCTGATATGTTGTGCCCTGTACGCTGATGTACTGGGCACTGTACCCTGATATGTTGTGCCCTCTACGCTGATGTACTGGGCACTGTACCCTGATGTGCTGTGCCCTGTACCCTGATGTGCTGTGCCCTGATGTGCTGTGCCCTGATGTGCTGGGCTCTGTACCCTGATGTGCCCTGATGTGCTGTGCCCTGATGTGCCTTGTGCCCTGATGTGCCTTGTGCCCTGATGTGTTGTGCCCTGATGTGCCTTGTGCCCTGATTTGCTGGGCGCTGTACCCTGATGTGGCCTGATGTACCGTGCCCTGATGTGTTGTGCCCTGGGCCGGTCTGGATGAAGTCCAGGGCCACATTTTTGTCCCAGTCCAGCCCTGCATGCGCCCCTTTACAGGCATACTATAGACACCCCCCAGCTACGAAATTTAAAGGGATATTAAACTTTTATTGTTTGACTTTAAGCATTATTAAAATCGCTGCTCCTGAAAAAACGGCCGTTTTTAAAACTTTTTTTTGCATTGATCCATGTCCCCTGGGGCAGGACCCAGGTCCCCAAACACTTTTTATGACAATAACTTGCATATAATCCTTTAAAATTAGCACTTTTGATTTCTCCCATAGACTTTTAAAGGGTGTTCCGCGGCATTCGAATATGCCGCGAACACCTCAAATTGTTCGCTGTTCGGCGAACTTGCGAACAGCCAATGTTCGAGTTGAACATGAGTTTGACTCGAACTCGAAGCTCATCCCTAGTCATCACATGCCAAATCGGCGGCAATGGCAGCGTTCAAATCTGTGCGACCCTGCATTTGTGGTGCAGCACCGATTCCCAAAAGTAGTTTCTGCACTCTGTTTCTGTGATTTCCATTGACATCTGTGCAGAAACCCAGCTGAACTCGCACAATTTCATTCCAGCAGTCAGTGTGAACTAGGGGTGCAAAGAATCAAAAAAGTCACGGTTTGGATCGTTCCTCGGATCAGGAGTCGCGGTTCGGATCATTTTCGGATCAACAAAAAAAAAATCTCCCCCACTGTAATATCCACAATCTCCCTATTGGCAGGGTGTGGCAGAGTATTGGCAGAGTATTGCAGGGTATAGTGGCAGGATATTGGCAGGGTATTGGCAAACTATTGTCAGGGCATTGCAGAGTATTGTCAGGGCATTGCAGAGTATTGTCAGGGCACTGCTGCCATCCGATCTCTCCCCTCCACTGTACAGATCAGTACACAAAGGGGAGAGAGGAACCGGCATGACGCCGGTTTGTTACAAGTGATTGCTCCGTCACTTGACTGAGCGATCACGTGCTAAACGCCTGCCGGGTGTACCAAGATGGCCACCGCTCCGGAGCTAGGCCAAAGCCGCGGCCTTTCCTATGGCCGAGGCCACAGAGCGCTCCGCGGATCGCGGGTGTCCCGTACGGATCAACCTCCACGGATCGGATCACGGATCGATGACGATCCGTTGCACCCCTAGTGTGAACCAAGCACACATGTAAAAATCTGCAGTTTTTTCGTCATAAAATTATTATATATTTTCTAAAAGCAGAGGCCCTGAAGAATTAAAATGCAGCAGTTGCATTTTTCATGTTGTGTGATATTTGTGCAATTGTTTATCTTATGCTCATTTCCTGGATAAAATAGAATTTTTTTTTTTTTTTAGTGCGCACAAAAACAATATACCGTATTTATCGGCGTATAACACGCACCCCAAGTTTAGGAGGGAATTTTAAGGAAAAAAACTTACATTTAAATGCCCATCAATGCAGCCTCATCAGTGTTCATCTGCAGCCTTTTCCCAGTGTCCAGTGCAGCCTTGTCAGTGCAGCTTTGCCCCAGTGCAGCCTTGTCAGTGCAGCTTTGCCCCAGTGCAGCCTTGTCAGTGCAGCTTTGCCCCAGTGCAGCCTTGTCAGTGCAGCTTTGCCCCAGTGCAGCCTTGTCAGTGCAGCTTTGCCCCAGTGCAGCCTTGTCAGTGCAGCTTTGCCCCAGTGCAGCCTTGTCAGTGCAGCTTTGCCCCAGTGCAGCCTTGTCAGTGCAGCTTTGCCCCAGTGCAGCCTTGTCAGTGCAGCTTTGCCCCAGTGCAGCCTTGTCAGTGCAGCTTTGCCCCAGTGCAGCCTTGTCAGTGCAGCTTTGCCCCAGTGCAGCCTTGTCAGTGCAGCTTTGCCCCAGTGCAGCCTTGTCAGTGCAGCTTTGCCCCAGTGCAGCCTTGTCAGTGCAGCTTTGCCCCAGTGCAGCCTTGTCAGTGCAGCTTTGCCCCAGTGCAGCCTTGTCAGTGCAGCTTTGCCCCAGTGCAGCCTTGTCAGTGCAGCTTTGCCCCAGTGCAGCCTTGTCAGTGCAGCTTTGCCCCAGTGCAGCCTTGCCCCAGTGCAGCTTTGGCCCCAGTGCAGCCTTGCCCCAGTGCAGCTTTGCCCCCAGTGCAGCCTTGTCCCCAGTGCAGCTTTGCCCCAGTTCAGCTTTGCCCCAGTGCAGCCTTGTCCCCAGTGGTCCGTGCAGCCTTGTCGCCGCCGACATACAAACGTTTCGTTTGTATTTTTAAACATGTTCGGAGGGACTCGGGGGCGCTCGTTCAGCTGAACGAGCGCCGCCGAGGACACAGTGACTGGACGGAGCCGAGATACACATAGCCGAGGCTTCTCGGCTATTCTCGGCGCCGTTCACAGTCACGCCCAGTCCCTATGATGGACATAACACAGGTCCAATGGCGGGACTGGGCGTGACTGTGAACGGCGCTGAGAATAGCCGAGAAGCCTCGGCTATGTGTATCTCGGCTCCGCCCAGTCACTGTGTCCTCGGCGGCGCTCGTTCAGCTGAACGAGCGCCCCCGAGTCCCTCCGAACTCCGCGGCGCCATGTTTAAAAATCCAAGCTATGTGATCTGTCGGAGCGATCGCCGCGATCGCTCCGACAGATCACAAAATAGCGGGAATCGGCGTATAACACGCACCCACGATTTTCCCCTTATTTTAAGGGGAAAAAAGTGCGTGTTATACGCCGATAAATACGGTAATATAATATAACATTTTTAGCTAAAATGTAAGATAGGGTTGCGTTTAATAAATGGATACCAAACATGCCACCTGTGATATTGTGAAAAACGATGGTATCCAAAAATCTCTATAGGCTGCCCTTTAAAAGCCTGTACTACTCATCAGTTCAGACTTAAAGGGGTTGTAAAGGTTCGTGTTTTTTCACCTTAATGCATCCTATGTAAAAACATCCGACAATACTGGCCCCCCAGCCCCCTCGTTTTACTTACCTGAGTCCCTTAACCTGCTGCGCTTGCCCCCAATGTCCTCTCCGCCACTCAGCCTGGCCGTTTGTTGGCTATAGTGGATGGATTGAAAGCAGCGCAGCCATTGGCTCGCATGAAGGTGGTTAGTTCTCGCGGGGAGGAGTTGAGACAGCCGCCGAGGGACCCCAGAAGACCAGGTACGGGGCCACTCTGTGCAAAACGCGCTTCACAGTGGAGGTAAGTATAACCTGTTTGTTATTTAAATAAAAAAAATTTCCTTTACAACCCCTTTAACTGCAAGCTATAGCACTTGAATTATTACTGTTTGACATTTGTGGCGATACCTCACGTGTGGTGCAGTCACCGTTTTCATGCACGTTCGCACCCTGTGTGCGAGGTTGTCATTTGTAGGTGTATAAAGGGCAAGGGGGATTACATTTTTTACATTTTAATTTTTTTTAATACTCTTTAAACCCTGCAAAATACAAAAGATGTTACAGCGATTAAATAGATACCCAAAAAAAGTCATACTTTCCTGCTCTGTGCAAGGGTTTTGGATCCTCCTTTTCTGAAGTGTCCCGGCAGCACTCCTGACTCCCCTTCATCTGGTGTCCCCATGGAATGCGACTTTGCATGGGGGCACTCGTGCAGGCGTGCTCATGAGTCCCGCTGCTGCGTTTATTGACACAAACAGCAGGACTTGGCCCCGCCTCACTGGATTTGATTGACAGCCATTGGCTCCTGCTGCTATCAGTCTATCCAATGAGGACCCGAGACAGCAGCTGGAACGATCAGGTTCAGGTAATAAAAAGGGTGTGGTGCATCTGCAGCACAGAAGGTTTTTCACCTTGATGCATTAAGGTGAAAAACCTTGAGACTTTACAACCCCCTTTAAAAGTCAAGCACGCCCATAGACTGGTGACAAACTATGGTACTTTAATAATCCATAGGCAACGCTTTAAAAGTTTACCAGTAGAGGTCGACCGATATGGGTTTTTCTCTGGCCGATGCCAAAGTCGATATTTCGAAATCACGGTGGCCGATATATGATGCCGATTTTTTTTGAGCCGATATATTAGGCCGATTTTTTTTTTTTTTTTCCCTTCATCTCATAAAATCTAACAGTTAGACCCCTTTCACACTGGGGCGTTTTTCAGGCGCTTTTGGGCTAAAAATAGCGCCTGTAAAACGGCTCCCCTGCAGTCTGTGTGAAAGCTCGAGTGCTTTCACACTGAGGCGATGCGCTGGCAGGATGTTAAAAGAAAGTCCTGCAAGCAGCATCTTTGGAGCGGTGCATACCACTGCTCCACCACTCCTGCCCATTGAAATGAATGCGCACCGCTGCCGAAGCGCCTGCAAATCGTTTCGGCAGCAGCGCTTCAGGGGCGCATTTAACCCCTTCTTCGGCCGCTAGCTGGGTTATAAGCGCCCCGCTAGCAGCCGAATAGCGCTGCTAAAATGACAGTGTAGTAATCAATATAATTATTAATATTATATCTGTGTATTAATTTGTCTAGTCCCTATAATTAGTTGGCCTATTAAACTCTGAGCACATGCTATTGTTAATATCACAATAATACCAGGTTAGCTATGAAACCAAACACACGATGCTGCTAGTAAAACAAGTTACATTTATTTCCCAATAAAAATAGGAATGTATTAAAACAGCATATGCAGGAAAACTAACATAAAGATACTACAAGAAATTGCAATATCATAACACAATACAAGATTGATACTTAGCACATCCTCCTCGGCTGGTCCTCAGGTCTTCAAAAGACTGTTTCTTTGGCAAACATTTCTTTTAACAAACGCACCTCATCCAGACCCCCTTCCCCCCCTTTTGCCTGCCCAACTTTGCCTTTGGACGACTCACAGTGTCTCTGGGGCGTTCCCTCAACAGGTTCCATCCTGCCATAGCAGTCCTCTGGGGGGCAGTGTTGGTTCATGAACTGCCATCGTCTGACCGATGTCAGATTTCACACACACCTGGGCCCTTGATCTCCTGTATCTCACCTCATCCATCATCCCTGTCAGTTTATCTGCCTTTGAAGCCTGTGTGGATAGTAGTTAATCAGGAAATTCCCATAGACAGATGGGAGCCAGCATTGTCATGCTCAATGGGAGCTAAACAGGCCACATTCCAACCTCCCATCCTCAAATTCACATCCTGTCCTCCCGGAAGTGTGACACTTTCAGCCTTTTGAAAAACCATGTGAATTTTCTTCTCTTAGGTATAGTAATGAAACATATGTACAAATATGATATTCATGTTGAATTCCAACAGACGGTAAAGCGCCGCTAAAACTAACAGCGTTTTACCGTCAACGCATGCCCGCTCCAGTGTGGAAGCAGCCTTAAGTAATAAGTGATACAGAAAAATTTTTTATATTTAAACATTTATTAAACAAAACAAACCTCCAATCAGTTCACTTGTATGTATAATTTAAATTAAAAAAAATAACTATATCTTAAATATTAAATACACAAAAACAGGTCATCAAAACTTTTGGACGAAAAAAAATGGGCTAACTTTACTGCTTTTTTATTTCATTAGTGTATTTTTTCAAAAAAATAATACCGTGTGATATAAAATATTGCAACAACCGCTATTTTATTCCCTAGGGTCTCTGCTAGAAAAAATATATATAATGTTTGGGGGTTCTAAGTGATTTTCTAGCAGAAAATACAGGATTTTTACTTTTAAGCAACAAGTGTCAGAAAAGATTTAGTCTTTAAATGGTTAAACTGAGAACTCCTCCACACAGAGTTCAGTCTTTTGATAAAAGAACCTGAAAGAGATACAATGTATCTTCTTATCAGACTTGGCAGGCTGCCCAGGGAGGAGAGAAGAAAACTTCAGATAACTTGCATTGACTTCTATTACAGAAGTCATTTGCAAGTCCCGCTGAAGGTATAATCTGCTTTTTTTTATCAGCACAATCGGCTGATGCCGATTAAGTAAAAAAAGCCAAATATCGTCCGATATATCGGTCGACCTCTAGTTACCAGTTTAGTCTGGCATACTAGAATTATTGCTTTCACCCTGATGTTTGTGGCAATACCTCACGTGTGATGGCATGCAGGACCCATGTATTTTTTATGTAATTTTTTTTTTGCACTGTCTCTTTATTTTATATTTTTTGGTTGACTTTTATTGCTATCAAAGGGATGAACAACATCTCTTGTAAAAGCCGTAATTCTCCTTAGGCTGGGTTCACACTGGTACGACAAATGCTCCGACATTGGGAGAGCATGACTTGTATAAGCCAATGGTTCCCTATGAGAGCCATCTTAACTGGTCCGAGTGACGTCATCCAGAGGCCCTGCCCCCTTTTGAAGTCAACGCCCCAATATGTTGAGGGCATGTGGCCTGGTGAGGTCTAGGAGGGGGTGCTCATCCCCACCCTCTTTCCTGGGCTTGGTGCTTGGATAAGGATCTGGCATGGATTTTGTTGGGGGGGGGGGGGGTTCCGGTTTCCCCTCAAGATTCATACCAGACACAAAGGGCCTGGTATTGTCAGGATCAAAGTCAGATCCTGTTTATAGTTCCACTATTATTATAGTGGGACTTCAAGCCGCAGGGCAAAGTCGTATAACTGTTGTCATACCAGTGTGAATCCATACCAGTGTTAGACCCCAGAGATCTCTCCTCTGCCCTCCAAAGCAGCCAATGAAACGAAGATTGGTTTGATCAGCTGCTTTAGAAGCCAGTAATGGCTTGTAAACAAACCTTAAGTGACTAAATTCTCATAGCTTCTGTTTTTTTACTTTACAGAGGAGGAAATGAAATAGAAGTTCCTCCCGCGCTTCACTTTGCTTTGCATTGGTTCTGGGCTCCCCAGTAGGACAGGGGGGGGGGGGTGGGAGTCAAAACCCCTTCCGCTACCTGTAAAAGTGATCAGGCGACTATATAGCTACCCATTCACGTATTTTTTGTAGAGGATCGCCAGCAGAAAATTATACCAGGTTATGGCTGTAGCCATAATCTTTGTAGAACCACATACATGCGGTGGTTAACCACTTGAGCCCCAGAAGATTTTACCCCCTTCCTGACCAGAGCTTTTTTTGCGATTCGGCACTGCGTCGCTTTAGCTGACAATTGCGTGGCCGTGCGACCTTGTACCCAAACAAAATTGACGTCTGTTTTTTTTTTTTTTCCCCCCACAAATAGAGCTTTATTTTGGTGGTATTTGATCACCTCTGCGATTTTAATTTTTTTTTTTTTTTTTTGCGCTATAAACAAAAAAAGGCCTTTAATTTTGAAAAAAGCAATATTTTTTACTTTTTGCTATAATGAATATTCCAAAAAATAAAATTAAAATTTTATATATATATATATATATATATATATATATATATATATATATATATATATATATATATATATATATATATATATATATATATATATATATATATATATATATATATATATACAAACAAATTTCTTTCTCAGTTTAGGCCGATATGTATTCGTCTACATATTTTTGGTAAAAAAAATCACAATAAGTGTATGTTGATTGGTTTGCGCAAAAGTTATAGCATCTACAAAATAGGGGATAGATTTATGACATTTTTTATTATTATATTATTATTTTTTTTTTTTTTACTAGTAATGGCGGTGATCTGCGATTTTTATCGGAACTGCGACATTATGGTGGACGCATCGGACACTTTTGACACTATTTTGGGACCATTGTCATTTATACAGCGATCAGAGCTGCAAATAGCCACTGATTACTGTATAAATGGCAGGGAAGGGGTTGAACACTAGGGGGGCGATCAAGGGGTTAAGTGTGTCATAGAGAGGTATTCTAACAGGGCGGGGGGGGGGAGATGGCCTTACTACAACATGACAGAGATCACTGCTTCCGATGACAGGGAGCGGTGGATCTCTGTCATGATGCTAGGCAGAGCAGTGAAATGCCTTATTTACAAAGGCATCTCCCTGTTCTGCCTCTCCTCACCGCAATGGATGGCTGCCGGCGAACGTTCCCAGGAACCACGGGCACACTCCCGCAGCAGGCAGCGCGCTCGGTATCTGCTCTGCGCAGATACGCACAAGTTTCGGTACTCGTGCAAATGCACCGATACCTGAAACCGATACTTTCAGGCTCAGTTCTTTGAGCTGTCAGTGGGTCTCCCCTGTTGACAGCTGAAGTGTTTAAAGCGCAGTTCCACCCATGTAAGAGTCAGCAGCTACAAAAAGTGTAGCTGCTGACTTTTATTAATCGGACACTCCCGTGTCCCATGGTCCATCGATGTGGGCGTACGAAGCCCCGCTTCTCTTCCCCCCTCCTCTCTGCATTGCCACTGGGCACCCAGCTGTGGCGTCACAGCCGGGCACGCACTGCGCATGCATGAGCCACACTGCACACTGTGACTGGCCGGGCAATCATCTGGGACTGGTGACGTCTCCCAGATGATTCCCGAGAGGGAGGGGGGAGAGGTGATCTTCCTTCCGGCGCCGCGGTGCCCCGGGAGGAAGTGGGAGCTGGATCGCCCCTCCCCAAAAAAGAATGACATGCCCAATGTGACATGTCAGGGGGTCACCTGCACTTAAAGCTGAAGTTCCATTTTGGGTGGAACTCCACATTAAAGAAGTCCGGTGATTGGAGCAGGCAAAAAAAAAAGCATTCGGCAATGTTTGACAATGTTGCTCAGTCACTAAAACACTAAAATTAAAAAAACATTGTTCCTTTTTGTTTCTTCATCTGCAGATCAAAGGGATGAACTAATGTTCTCTAACTCCTTATTAACCCTTCATTTACTCTAACCAGCCTTAATTAACTCCATTTAATTATTTTCCTGTTTTTTTTTTTTATTTACTTTTTGGTGTGTGTGTATGTATGTATGTGTGTATGTATGTGTATATGTATATATGTATGTAAATAAATTTTTTATATATATATATATTTTACATATTTCACAATGAATAAAATAAATGTATTTCATTTGTTAATAACTTTTCAATGCTTTGTACCATTGCTGAAGTGAAAACAAAACAGTTGGTATCGGGAATCTTAAAAAAAAAAAAAAAAAAAAAAAAATGGTATTTAGTTAAATGTGATAATCAGAGGTGTTCTGTCACATTAGCAACCATGTAAGGTCAGCAGGTTTGCTGCTGCTTTAAAAATTTAACATCTAAACAGTCCGTTGGATTTACAAATACTGTATTTAACCACTTGCCTACTGGGCACTTGAACCCCCCTCCTGCCCAGACCAATTTTCAGCTTTCGGTGCTCTCACACTTTGAATGACAACTACTCAGTCATGTAATACTGTACCCAAATGAATTTTTTGTCCTTTTTTTTTCATACAAATAGAGCTTCCTTTTGGTGGTATTTGATCACCTCCTGGGTTTTTTATTTTTTGCGCTATAAATAAAAAAAGACCGAAAATTTTGAAAAAAAACACATTTTTCTTTGTTTCTGTGATAAAATTTTGCAAATTATTAATTTTTCTTCATAAATTTTGGCCACAATTTATACTGCTACATATCTTTGGTAAAATTAACCCAAATTAGTGGATATTATTTGGTCTTCGTGAAAGTTAGAGAGTCTACAAGCTATGGTCTTCATAAATCATAAAAAATTGATCACACCTGAAGTACTGATGGCCTATCTCATTTCTTGCGACCCGAACAAGCCAGGAAAGTACAAATACCCCCCAAATGACCCCTTTTTTGAAAGTAGACATTCCAAGGTATTTAGTAAGATGCATGGTGAGGTTTTTGATGTTGTCATTTTTTTCCCACAATTCTTTGCAAAATGAAGATTTGTCCCCGTCCCCCCCCCCCCACAAAATTGTCATTGTAATAGGTTATTTCTCTCACATGGCATGTGTATACCACAAATAATGCCCCAAAATACATTCTGCTCCTCCTCCTGAGTATGGGGATACCACATGTGTGGGTCTTTTTCACAGCCTATAAAAGTAAATAAGATAATAAAGGAAAAAACGGCGCTGCCCTAAGTGTGATTGGGTATAGTATATTACATAATAAGTGAACCCAAACTGTGTAACAAAGGTGCAATTACACTGATTGTGCTCTAGCCTGGGACTCAGGGAAGCTAACATCTGAGAGACCTGCATGTGGACATTGCTCTGTAAGAGAAAGGAAAAGTTCTGTAGTGCCGTCACATAGAACCAACACGGAAAGGACCCAAGCAACCTGCAGCATTGTGTTTTTCTGAAGTGCAGTAAGTGCTGAAGGTGGTAATACGTTGCAGTACCCTGACCATATGAGAATACACCCACCTCCTGGAGTAGCGGTGAGGATTGAATGCTGCAGAGGAGCGCAAGGAAACTTGGAGTGTATATCACCTGCCCCGGGAAGCCCACTCTGTCGCTCGTTACCCCTGTAGGGGTGTTCATCTTTGGTGAGTGGGGTATCATTGGGGGGTGAGCACCTAAAGTCACTCCTGAAGTGTAAAGCACGGAAGTCACCGCAATGTGTCCATAATAATATAATTAACAGCATACATAGTGTTGAACTGTGTCTTCTCTATATGGTCGTTAATGGATGACCCCCTGCATGGACTTCTTAGTAACTAATGTTTAATGTATATGTAGTTTCATGGCTACTGTATGTTCTTTTATATAATTGGCAGCTAACTAACGAGGAGGGTGTCAACAGGGTGTCACTAAAAGCTATTTTTGTTTCACAATAAGTTATTGGGGTTCACATATGTTATGGTGTCCCAATACTTTTGGAGATTGTAGGAATTATTTTATACACATATGATAATGTTACACGGAGATTATTACTTTATACACCTGTAATTAATTATTATATTTAAACACTTTATCAACACCCCTGGCGCCATTTTGTCCCAAAACTTTTGAGTTTTGAGGAAATATATATCTATTTTTGTTTTGCTATATCACTGATATATTCCTTCACTTTATTTTTATTATTACATTCACTGGGAGCACTTCATTTAAACTTTATTTTTCACTGTAGCAGGAGTGTCGTATGCGCTGAAACTACGGCATCTGCTCTTTGCTACTGATCTGTTTGGACCCTTTTTGGGTCACTTTTGCACAATCAGTGTAATTGCACCTTTGTTACACAGTTTGGGTTCACTTATTATGTAATATACTATACCCAATCACACTTAGGGCAGCGCCGTTTTTTCCTTTATTATCTTATTTACTTTTATATTGGACCCTTTTGGGGTACTAATTAGGAATAGGCAGCAGCCTTCATATTGTCCTAAGCGCGGACGTCTCCACTTACTTTTTCACAGCCTGGTCACATAGAGAGACCCAACATGCAGGGAGCACCATCAGGTGTTCTAGGAGCATAAATTACACATCTAACTTGTTGACTACCTATTACACTTTTGAAGGCCCTGTAGCACCTGGACAATGACACGTGACACTGATGACAGATGGCACTGATACATGGCACTGATGACACTGACATGGCATTGATGACAGATGGCACTAATATGTGGCACTGATGATAGATGGCACTAATACCGAACTTCAACCCCACCCTTATAACAGTATATATTTGAGCATCCTTAAGGGGTGAGCACATTGCTCGGGGGAGCACATTGCATGGGGCTTCTATCCTTAAGGCTTCTTCCTCTAAGTGATTCTTTCTACAAGTGATATGCACTTCATTCTCTGCACTTCAGCGATTGCACGAAGCAAACAAATACAGAAATCTGCACTGGAAAGCAGCTAACAGACTGCAGGTGACCCTATCTCTCTAAGCTCTCCTTCCACTCTGTAACATGCACTCTCTACCACTGCTTCTGACACTCCTCTCCTCAAACTCTCTTACCTTCACCCCCCCTCTCCACCCGCCTGCTTATACATATCACCCTGCCTTCTGTCTTCTCCCTACTACTGCTCCTACCAACTCTCACTCATTCTACATCCACACACTGATAAAACCTCCAGTACTCTGAGACATGCCCCCTCACATAAATCTCAGTCCCACATTACCTCCCTCACCCTCCTGCTTCTCCTAATCTCTGGTGACATATCCCCAAACCCTGGGCCACCATCATCTGTCTTTGCCCAACGCTCCCATCCCCCTACACTCTCTGGCAGGAGCCGCAACCCACAGAACTTGGTCTCTATTCCTCTTTCCATAACCAGCCCCCCCTTTTCCTGTGCCCTGTGGAATGCACGTTCTGTCTGCAACAAACTCACCGCCCTCCACGACCTCTTCATCACAAATTCCTTTAACCTACTTGCCATTACTGAAACCTGGCTTCATGAATCGGATACTATTTCTCCTGCTTCCCTCTCCCATGGGGGCCTTCTCTGGACTCACTCCCCCAGACCAAGTGGACGGAAGGGAGGTGGAGTGGGAATCCTCCTAGCCCCATGCAGCACCTATCGGGTTCTTCACCCACCTCCCTCTCTGACACTCTCCTCTTTTGAGGCACACTGCATTCGTCTTTTCTCTCCCATTTCTCTAAGAATTGCTGTCATCTACCGGCCCCCTGGACCGGTATCAGCCTTTCTTGATGACTTCTCTGCCTGGCTACCCTACTTTCTCTCTTCTGAAATCCCCACAATTATTCTTGGGGACTTCAACTTCCCTGTCAACACTAACACTACTATTACTTCTAAACTTCTCAGTCTAACCTCATCGCTTGACCTGAAGCAATGGATACAGGCTCCTACTCACTCCAACGGCAACACCCTTGACCTTGTCTTCTCCTATATGTGCGCTCCATGCAACCTTTCCAACAATCCACTCCCACTCTCTGATCACCACCTTATTAGTTTTGCTCTCTCCTTGTCTTCCACCTCTTCTCCCTCCAACCGCCTAACAGTTACACATAGAAACGTTCGCCACCTCAACCCTTCTCTTCTCTACTCTGCTACTGATCACCTCTATGACAAAATCTCCCCCCTGTCCTGCCCCAACCTAGCTACTTTCATCTACAACAGCTCACTGTCTTCCTCCCTAGACAAGCTGGCCCCCCTTACTACACGCAGAATTAGGCCCCGACTGCTACAACCCTGGCAAACAGATGACACCAGAAGTCTCAGAAAATGTAGCCGTGCTCTTGAGCGCCTGTGGCATAAGACTAAGACCCAGGGAGACTTCACACAATATAAATCTGCCCTCCTAAAATACTACTCCTGTCTTCACACTGCCAAACAGACCTACTTTATAACACTCATCAACACCTTCTCATCCAGTCCACGTCAACTCTTCTCTACCTTCAACACTCTACTCTGTCCTCCACTGCCTCCACCCACCAACTCACTCACTGCCCAGGAGATTGCCAATCACTTCAAAACTAAGATTGACACAATTCATGAGGAGATCGTCAATGCGCAAAAACCTCCACCATGCAACACCCCATGTCCACAGATACAATCATTACTTCCCTCATTCAACTTTGCTACTATTACTGAGGTTGCTAAACTTTTATCTAGCACTCATCTAACCACTTGCCCCCTGGATCCTGTTCCCTCGCAAATGCTACGCTCACCCTCTGACTCGATTCTACGCTCTCTAACTCACATTTTCAACCTCTCCCTCTCTCGTGGCATCTTCCCAAACTCTCTAAAACATGCGCTAGTCACCCCCATACTAAAAAAGCCCTCACTGGATCCCACCAATCTCAACAACTTACGTCCCATCTCCTTACTCTCCTTCTCCTCCAAACTTCTTGAAAGACTGGTCTACAACCGACTAAGCGACCATCTGACCATGAATAAACTTCTTGATCCCCTTCAGTCCGGTTTTCGCCCTCAACACTCCACAGAAACTGCTCTCCTTAAACTCTCAAATGACCTACTAATGGCTAAAGCCAATGGACACTATTCTGTACTACTTCTCCTGGATCTCTCTGCTGCCTTTGACACAGTGGACCACCCCCTCCTCCTCGAAAAACTCCACTCCTTTGGTCTCCGTGACTGCGCTCTTCGCTGGTTCTCATCCTACCTATCCCACCGCTCCTTCAGTGTCACTTACAACTCTACTTCCTCCTCTCCTCTTCCTTTTTCCGTTGGGGTCCCCCAAGGTTCTGTTCTTGGACCTCTCCTTTTCTCAATCTACACCACCTCCTTGGGTCAGTTGATTGCCTCCCACGGCTTTAAATATCATCTCTACGTTGATGACACCCATATATATCTACTCCCCCCCAGCTCTCTCCATCTGTCTCCTCACGCATTACCAACTTACTAGCAGACATATCAGCCTGGATGTCACATCACTTTCTCAAACTCCACCTATCCAAAACCGAGCTCATGATATTTCCTCCCTCAGGTGCTACTTCCCCTGATCTCCCTGTCAAGATCAACGGCTCTACTATCAACCCATCTCCCCACGCCAAGGTCCTAGGTGTAATCCTGGACTCTGAACTAACCTTTCGACCCCACATTCTATCACTATCCAAAGCTTGCCGCCTCTGTCTTCGCAACATCTCCAAGATACGCCCCTTCCTAACCAATGACACCACAAAGCTTCTAATCCACTCCCTGGTCATCTCCCGCCTTGACTACTGCAACTCCCTCCTCATTGGTTTACCTCTAAATAGGCTATCCCCACTTCAGTCCATCATGAACGCTGCTGCCAGGCTCATCCACCACACAAACCGCTCAGCGTCTGCTACACCCCTCTGCCAATCCCTCCATTGGCTGCCACTCAGTCACCGAATTAAATTCAAGATACTAACTATAACTTACAAAGCCATCCACAACCTGGCCCCTAGCTACATCTCTAACCTAGTCACAAAATACCAACCTAATCGTTCTCTTCGCTCCTCCCAAGACCTCCTGCTCTCAAACTCCCTTGTCACCTCATCCCATCCCACCTCATCCCATGCTCGAGCTTCCCCCATCCTCTGGAATGCTCTACCCCAATCCGTCCGATTTTCTCCTACTTTATCCACTTTCAGACGATCCCTGAAAACTCATCTCTTCAGAGAAGCCTATCTGGCCCCCACCTAACAACTGTACATTTATCTTCTCAATCAGCACATCACCCACAGTTATTACCTCTTGTATCTGGGGAGGGATGGCACTAGCGACAGAGGACAGTGGGGAGAGATCACAGATGACACTGATGACTTTTATTTCTGTTTTTTTTTTTTTTTTTTTTTTCACTCACCGCTGCAGCGGTTCACTCTCCCTCCTCACACGCTGTCTCTGTGTGAGGAGGGAGAGCCGGCGATGAGAGATAATTTCATATGTTTACATATGAGATCCTCTCTCATTGGCACCGCCGATCGCACTGTAAATGGCCGCTGTCATTGGCCGTTTACGGCGATCTGTGACTGGCTGTGTCCGAGGGACACGGCCAGCACAGAACTTCCGCGATGCGCGCCCGCGGGAGCGCGCATTGCGGAAGTAAACAGCTGGACGTCCACCCAGCAGATAGCGTCCGCACTGCAGCCGTCTTTCGGCTATAGCGCGGGCGCGAAGTTGTTAAGCATATAAGCTCCATTTGTGTTGAAAATAACTGAAATCCTAAAACTCTGGTGGGTGTAAAAAGATTTGTCTTGTCTTTTTTTTTTTTTTTTTTTTTTTTTTTTGCTGATCCGATCCGTGACTCTGATCCGAGGAACGATCCGATCCGTGAGTTTTATGATCCGTTGACCTACGCAAATATGTGGCCTCTCTGCTTCTGGTCCTTAATGCTGAGGAGCTGCATATTTGGCACAGTTATTGCCGCCTAACCGAAAGAGCGATTGGGAGTTTTCGGATCATGTGACAGTCTCACCTGATAGCGTCATAAACCCCTTTAAAGATCTGGGTGGCGCCGGTGCGAAGAGGTTAAAGAGATGCTCCGCAGATTATATATGTACGCCAACATTGACTTTTATTAGTATAAAGTGGATGGGACTGGCAAGAGCGCAGCTGGTAGTAGTATGACATGATGACAGTCAGGAGCTTGAGCTAAACTCATTTGTTTGGTGAATTGAAAAAATGTAACCAATTCCTCCATCCATTCTACATGGTGCGGATGGACTAATCACCCTCTGTGGGTCATTGTAATCCTTTACGGTCAGCCCCACCAGTTGTCAAAATACCCGAACAGTGCCGGCATCTGATTGGATGTTGGCACAGTTAAAGCAGAGTTCCACTCTTAATCCTACATCATGGGACACAGAGCTGTAGTAGTTACTATGTGGTTTATAGGCCACTTTTAGGTGATGGACACTGGCACACCCTAAGACAGGAAGTCCACTCCCTATATAACCCCTCCCACTACTAGGGGTGTTGAAAATGATCGATGCATCCGGATTATACCCTTCCCGATTCGGCATCGATGCGGTAACCCGGCATAATCGATTATGCATGATGTCAATCTGGCTCCTCCCCCTCCCGCCACCCCCTCGCACAGCAGTGTGTTTGCTGGAATGACAAGCCGCCGATCGGCTGGCTGCGCCTGGTGCTGCTCCCTCTTGAACGGACAATGTAATCTCAGAGTGCTGCCCCCACCCATGCTCTCCCCCTCCTCTGGGATCTGTATCTCTGGACAGTGACACCGATCATCTCCCTGATGGGCGGGCGCTGAGACTGCACGGAGCTGAGACACAGATCACTGCACGGAGCTGAGACACACAGAGATCACTGCAGCTCTGTTAACAGTCGGATGAGGCAGGCATAGGGTAGGCTTCAGGAAACGAGCTGTGAGGAGAGGAGGGGGGATGGTAGGAGTGCTCCGGAGGTGAGAGCCTGTCATGCTTGATATATGTGAGGGTTGAGTGCATAGAAGTGGCAGATCCCCCCCACCTGCTGCAACTATCCAGTGTGTGTGTACTGTATGCCTAACACATTGGGGGCTGCACAAACTTTTATTGTCGAATTTCTTACTGTGATTTCCCTATCATCTCTCCCCTCTGGGACCATTTCTTTCTGATTGGAATGTATTTCATTTTTGCAGTAATGTTGACCTGTTTACTATCCAAGTTGCTGCCAAAAGACTCAATGGATTTGGTAAAGTGATACTAAAAGGGTATTATTTTTTTTCTTTAAAATAAAAGATATCATACTTACCTGCTGATCCCCTGTACTATGTCTCTGACCATCCCCTGTACTATGTCTGCAGTCTCTGACCATCCCCTGTACTATGTCTGCAGTCTCTGACCATCCCCTGTACTATGTCTGCAGTCTCTGACCATCCCCTGTACTATGTCTGCAGTCTCTGACCATCCCCTGTACTATGTCTGCAGTCTCTGACCATCCCCTGTACTATGTCTGCAGTCTCTGACCATCCCCTGTACTATGTCTGCAGTCTCTGACCATCCCCTGTACTATGTCTGCAGTCTCTGACCATCCCCTGTACTATGTCTGCAGTCTCTGACCATCCCCTGTACTATGTCTGCAGTCTCTGACCATCCCCTGTACTATGTCTGCAGTCTCTGACCATCCCCTGTACTATGTCTGCAGTCTCTGACCATCCCCTGTACTATGTCTGCAGTCTCTGACCATCCCCTGTACTATGTCTGCAGTCTCTGACCATCCCCTGTACTTTGTCTGCAGTCTCTGACCATCCCCTGTACTATGTCTGCAGTCTCTGACCATCCCCTGTACTATGTCTGCAGTCTCTGACCATCCCCTGTACTATGTCTGCAGTCTGATCATCTCCTGTACTATGTCTGCAGTCTGATCATCTCCTGTACTATGTCTGCAGTCTCTGATCATCTCCTGTAGCACGGCTGCAGTCTCTCTGACCATCTCCTGTAGCACGGCCGCAGTCTCTCTGACCATCTCCTGTAGCACGGCCGCAGTCTCTCTGACCATCTCCTGTAGCACGGCCGCAGTCTCTCTGACCATCTCCTGTAGCACGGCCGCAGTCTCTCTGACCATCTCCTGTAGCACGGCCGCAGTCTCTCTGACCATCTCCTGTAGCACGGCCGCAGTCTCTCTGACCATCTCCTGTAGCACGGCTGCAGTCTCTCTGACCATCTCCTGTAGCACGGCCGCAGTCTCTCTGACCATCTCCTGTAGCACGGCCGCAGTCTCTCTGACCATCTCCTGTAGCACGGCCGCAGTCTCTCTGACCATCTCCTGTAGCACGGCCGCAGTCTCTCTGACCATCTCCTGTAGCACGGCCGCAGTCTCTCTGACCATCTCCTGTAGCACGGCCGCAGTCTCTCTGACCATCTCCTGTAGCACGGCCGCAGTCTCTCTGACCATCTCCTGCTGGTCAGAGACTGCAGACATGATACAGGAGATGGTCAGAGACTGCAGACAATGTCTGCAGTCTCTGACCATCTCCCCTAGTATTTTGGGGAGAGCCTGGAGCTCCTTTAAGTTGTCTGCTGTGTTTAGACTTTGCTACATGCAGGCAGTGTTGTCTTTTTTTTTTTAAAGAACAGATCAGATTAAAAAAAATGGAGTTCTCCTGACAGCTTGAATTTTTTTGATGAAAACCATGCGCACTTGCGCTGTAATCGTGATGCATCGCGGAATCGGATCGAATCGTTGACATGATAATCGTAATCGAATCGTGAGGCCAGTGAAGATGCGCACCTCTACCAACTACTGGGAGTACCTCAGTTTTTTCGCCAGTGTCTTAGGTGTTGGTCACATGTAAAGATGTGCTGTGCTGAGCTCCGCTGGAAGATGCCTTTGCTAGGGCAAGCTATGCAACCGGATCCATTCAAAGTGTCTTTTCTAGGCCAAATTGAATGGTATGCGGGCCTCGTGTCCCTTCAGGTCTGGTATGAATTTAAGGGGAACCCCGCGCCAGAATAAAAAAAAAATGGCGTGGAGTCCCCCCAAAAATCCATACCAGACCCTTATCCGAGCACGCAACCTGGCAGGCCGCAGGAAAAGAGAGGGGGGGGGACGAGAGAGCGCCCCCTCCCCCTCCTGAACGGTACCAGGCCACATGCCCTCAACATTGGGAGGGTGCTTTGGGGTAGCCCCCTAAAAAAACACCTTGTCCCCATGTTGATGGGGACAAGGGCCTCATCCCCACAACCCTTGCCCGGTGGTGGTGGGGGGCTTATCGATATCTGGAAGCCCCCTTTAACAAGGGGACCCCCAGATCCCGGCCCTCCCCCCTGTGTGAAATGGTAAGGGGGTACAAAAGTACCCCTACCATTTCACAAAAAGACTGTCAAAAATGACAAGATACAGTTTTTGACAATTCCTTTATTTAAATAGGGGAATAAAAAAGGGATTATAGCGGTGCCAGAGAAGGAAATAGAAGAATATTTAAGATAAAATTACAAAAATACTTTATTAACAAATATTAAGGCATACAAAAAGGACACAGGTTGATTAAAATCGTAGGTGCAGTTTACACATCAATTATACAGAATCAATGCAATGGAGTAGGCCTGATGAAGAGGGCCTTCAAAACAGAAGCTCAATTCCTACATGTTTCGCCAAGACATTGGCTTCTTCAGCGAATGATGTGAGCCTGTTGCAACAAAAAGGATCTATACACAGGAACAAAAAGAGCCAAATAAAAAAACTGAACAATCAAAGAATACAATGGTGGAAAAGCATAACAGAGATTGGGATACGTGGCTGGGCTGTGTCCCAAAAGGGGGTGGCCATCTGAAGCCCTCACTCGAGAACGTACCTGAAAGCCACACACCCGGGGCGAGGCCCGGCAAGGAGCACCCCAGCTGAAGGCAGATCAGGCTGCACCGTATCTATGACTGCAGAGGGCATACAAGAGACCTGGCAATCAAATATAATGTTTATTAAAGATTATATATCAAAAAGGAGAAAACTAAAGAATATAAAAAAGAAAATTTTTATATAAACATTGCCGAATGAGTGGAATAGTGTACACCACATCAAATCGATAGGGCATCATAGCCGCAGAGACTTACAATTTAAAAACCAGTATGTTGTCGAGGGGAGCGCCTGGAAACCGTTGGAAGGATATACTCAGAGTCAGAATGGAATTTGTAGATGTTTGTCTAGAGAAATATAATAATAATAGATTGAAGGCAGATACCGTTTAACCAGTGGAAAAAGGTAATACAGTAAAAAGTATACGGTGGGGGTAATAATAAAAAAGGGGGGCTTACCTAAAAGACTATTGAGGTGGATGTAAGTGTCAGAGACAGATGCTCTGCACACGTAAGGGAGATACAGGATAGGATTAGTCAGTAGCAGGGATTGTTGCATCCTGAAATGGGACAAATAGAGTCAAGGTAGGGGGAGAAAGAAGGAATTGGCTAGAAAGATACTGGAAAATGGGAAGCAATTTTAACATACCATGAAACTGTTCCAAAAGCAATAGCAGGCGTTCCTCGTGTCTAGGGGTGCAACGGATCGTCATCGATCCGTGATCCGATCCGCGGAGGTTGATCCGTACAGGACACCCGCGATCCGCGGAGTGCTCTTTGGCCTTGGCCATAGGAAAAGCCCAAATGACGGAGCGATCACTTGTAACAAACCGGCGTCATGTTATGACGCCGGTTCCTCTCTCCCCTCTGTGTACTGATCTGTACAGTGGAGGGGAGATATCGGATGGCAGCAGTGCCAATACTCTGCAATGCCCTGCTAATACTCTGCAATGCTCTGCTGCAATACCCTGCCAATACTCTGCAATACCCTGCCAATACTCTGCAATGCCCTGCCAATACTCTGCAATGCCCTGCAATACTCTGCCAATACTCTGCAATACCCTGCTGCAATGCCCTGCCAATACTCTGCAATGCCCTGCCAATACTCTTCCATACCCTGCCAATACTCTTCCATACCCTGCCAATACTCTTCCATACCCTGCCAATACTCTGCAATAGTCTGCCATACCCTGCCAATACCCTGCCAATACCCTGCAATACTCTGCCAATACTCTGCCACACCCTGCCAATAGGGAGATTGTGGATATTAGTGGGGGAGATTTTTTTTTTTTTTTGTTAATTCGAAAATGATCCGAACCGTGACTCCTGATCCGAGGAACGATCCGAACCGTGAGTTTTTTGATCCGTTGCACCCCACTCGTGTCCAGCTGGTATGGTGGACGGGCTGGCTTATGGACGCCCCCCACACCTGATCGGAGCTGCCGATCAAGTGTGCGGACACTAACGAGAGGCGTCCACGCATGCGCCCGCGGCGACATAGTCGGAGCCTACAAGGTCCGAGGTGCACCGCGGGCGATTACTCGGACCACGTGACCCCCGACTGGGCAGCCTATTGGGAAGTGGGAAGACGCTTGTCAGTGGAAGAACCTGACAGCGTAGCCACATACCAAGGCGCGATGATATGAGTGGGGCTAAGCGGCGCGAGTGATGTGCAGACGCCCGGTGGGCAGACATATAACATGCTGCCCTGGGCGTCCATACAGTCAACAACAGTGCAAGCCCTGACCGCCAGGGCAGGGGGTCCATGCCCTACCCCACCCAGGGAGAGGAGGCAAACGGGTACAGCCGAGATAATGGGGGACAGGGACCCCCCAAAGGGAAAGGAAGCGTGAGGAGGGGCGCCAGGACAAAAAGGCCCCCCCCCAAAACATAAAGCCCCACATGAGGGGGATGGAGGGGATGTCCTAGGTGCACCCCCCCACGTTGTCCAGCCACGTAGACCAACAAGTGCATAGAGAATATCTGGGTCCCATTTGAAACACAAAAAAAACAAAAAATGGAGGACAACATGAATAAAAGAATGGGCACAGAAAGAAAAATAGTCGATACATATATAGTTGTTGATTAAGTAACATCATGACGTTGATAAATAGTACAAAAAGAAACATCAATAAAAAAACTTATTAACAAAGATTAATCAATACAAGGTTTCTTTTTCAATAGCACATATACTAAAGCTATGTAAGAAGATCGAAATAACGGACCATGGCTAAGAATAACAAAAAGAGGAAAGAAAAGGGATAGAAGGGGAAGGGGAAGAGAGGGGGGGAAAGAAAGGGGAAAAGGGGGGGGGGGGGGGAGAGAAGGATAGGAAGGGGAGGAGAGGGGGGGGAAAGGAACGAAGGGAAAAACAAGAAGCACTAAAACTGACCCAAATTGGAAAAGATAGGGACAGATATAGTGTGTGTACAGCTAAGTAAAAATAGAGATTAAAGGGCAGGTAATGATGCAATCAAGAAGTACAACAACTTTATAGAAAGGGTTTAAAGCTGATATGTTCATTTAGCCCGGGAAATTTTGTGGCCTGTAGGGTATGAATCCACTTAGTCTCAAGCTGTAATAGTTTGTTGTCAATGCTCCCACCTCTGGCATGTAAGGGAACATGCTCGAGTGCGGAGAATTTGACAACGTGAGGGTATCGATTTAATGTGGTGTGCACTATTCCACTCATTCGGCAATGTTTATATAAAAAATTTCTTTTTTTTATTCTTTAGTTTTCTCCTTTTTGATATATAATCTTTAAAAAACATATTTGATTGCCAGGTCTCTTGTATGCCCTCTGCAGTCATAGATACGGTGCAGCCTGATCTGCCTTCAGCTGGGGTGCTCCTTGCCGGGCCTCGCCCCGGGTGTCTGGCTTTCAGGTACGTGCTCAAGTGTGAGGGCTTCAGATGGCCACCCCCCTTTGGGACACAGCCCAGCCACGTATCCCAATCTCTATGTTTATGCTTTTCCACCATTGTATTCTTTGATTGTTCAGTTTTTTATTTGGCTCTTTTTGTTCCTGTGTATAGATCCTTTTTGTTGCAACAGGCTCACATCATTCCCTGAAGAAGCCAATGTCTTGGCGAAACATGTAGGAATTGAGCTTCTGTTTTGAAGGCCCTCTTCATCAGGCCTACTCCATTGCATTGATTCTGTATAATTGATGTGTAAACTGCACCTACGATTTTAATCAACCTGTGTCCTTTTTGTATGCGTTTAATATTTGTTAATAAAGTATTTTTGTAATTTTATCTTAAATATTCTTCTATTTCCTTCTCTGGCACCGCTACAATCCCTTTTTTATTCCCCTAATTATTAACTAATATTTCGGGATGAGGTGCTGTATGTAGTGGAACCTCTCTAGCCATACCCCTAATTTCCTTTATTTAAATGCTTCTTCTTTCTTCTATCTTCTTTCTTATTTCTTCTTTCTTATTTCTTCTATCTTCTATCTTTTATATTCTTCTATTCTTTTATCTCCTTTCTTCGGTTCGGGGTTCCCCTGTGGGGAATTCCCATGCCGTTTTTATCAATGAACTTTTATGTGTATTGTCGGACCGGCAATTCATTAATAGCCGCAAGTAATTTTGAATGACTTTTTTTTCCTTTGAAATGTCATTTTGCTGTCAGACTGTTCTAAACATGGGAAACATGCGCCCCTTTACAGGCATACTATAGACACCCCCCAGGTACGAAATTTAAAGGAATATTACACTTTTTTTATTGTTTCACTTTAAGCATTATTAAAATCACTGCTCCCGAGAAAACTGGCATTTTTAAAACTTTTTTTTTTTGCATTGATCCATGTCCCCTGGGGCAGGACCCAGGTCCCCAAACACTTTTTATGACAGTACCATGCATATAAGCCTTTAAAATTAGCACTTTTGATTTCTCCCATAGACTTTTAAAGGGTGTTCCGCGGCTTTCGAATTGGCCACGAACACCCCAAATTGTTTGCTGTTTTGGCGAACAGCCGATGTTCGACTCGAAGCTCATCCCTACTGGTGGGGTGCTTTACAGGTCCAGGCGTGTGGGTTCCCCGAGGGTCCCCGGTTCCTGAAGGATTGCTAACGGAGCCCATCGCGAGGGGTGAAGATTGGGTCTGTCTGTTTTAACCACAGAAAACCCTGCGACGGGAAAGGTAAGTAGGGGTTTCTAAGGAATTTTTAAAAAAAAAATTCTTATGAAATGTCTCCTTTTTAAAAGTAAATGTTGTCATGGCTAAGAGTCACCACTGGGGACTGTATAGACCACGTACCTTGTCATGCTTTCCTCTGTGCAGCAGAAACAGCAGACTTCCCTCTAGCAAGCAGCTCACACCTCCGGTAAGATTGGGGGGGGGGGGGGGATTTTTCTCTTCTTGTTTCCCCTCTTCTTAGAAAGTGGGAAGCCAAAAAACGATCGGCGATGCCGCTCCATTATTTTCGCCGCCCCTGTACGTTGGCCTGTCTGAGGTCTCCTCCTCGCCATCCCCTCCCTACACAAACACTAATACTGTCGGATCGGAGACCGCGCCCGTGTGAGAAAACACTTTTGAAAAGAGAGGGGGACGTGATGTGCAGAAGGGGGCGGGGCTTAGCGCAGCATTAGCGTGCAGCAACGCCCAGCGCAGGGGTATGATTAAAAAGCTCCTTGCTGGCTGCAAATGTCGGAGGGACACAAGAGCAAAGGGGCATGTAAGAGTTTGGTGACACAGGCATTCCCATTGACACATGGGGCGCCTGCAAACTGCCCCAAAACAGCTGCTCCATTCACTCCAGTGTGAAAGCCCTTGGGCTTTCACACTGGAGTGGTGCGCTGGCAGGGCGTCAGAAAAAGTCACCGCTGCTCCCCATCGACATCAGTGGGGCAGCTCTATGATACCGCCGGCAAAACGCCGCTCCGGCGGTGTTTTGCGGGCGGATTTAACCCCTTTTCGGCCATGTCGCCAAATAGCGCCACTAAAACAGCGCTAAAAATAGCGCTGCTTTACCGCTGACGCCTGGGCAGTGTGAAAGGGGTCTTATAGCATCAGGCTGAGCGTTAATAGCAGCGGCAGGGCTGGACTATTGCTCAAGCAGTGGATGCGATTCTTCTGGTAGCACCTCAAAAAAGGACTAGAACCGTCTCTAAAAAAAAAATGGCATCCTCCCCTGAGAATTCTGAGGTGACTGGTCAGGGTGAAACATCTGGGCCGTCAGGTGTTGCAACTGTTTCCAACACAGCAACCCCTGTCTATGTTACAGAAGAGGTTTTTTCCTCAACCATATTGTGGTTAGAGCAGAGAATAACAGCTTTAATCACATCCCAGAATGGGACTAGGCGCGATAGGTCCCCTTCTTTTACCCAGGACCCTCAAACTGAGGAACTGGGGCGGGAAATGATGAATTTCTCTCAGGGGACCAGGAACAGGCTGATGACTCCTCTTCTGAGGGTTCTAATGCGGAAGGATCAGGTTCACAATCTGAAAGATTGTTGGTACAATCTCTCTTACTGAGTTGGTCTGCTCCACATTCATGCTACGTTTAACTGAGTCTGTCAATAAGCCTACTTCTTGTTTGGGTTCGCTGAAGCCTTCCCAAGCTGTTCATGCTTTCCCTACCATTCATTGCTGAAAAAGCTTATGTATTCTGAGTGGGATCACCCAGATGAGCATTTTTTCCCTCCTAAAAAGTTTTCAACACTTTATCCTATGGAAGAAAAATTTAATAAAAGATGGGAAATCCCAGCAATTGACGCTGCTATATCCTCTCTGAATAAAAGTTTGACTTGTCCGGTTGACAATGCTCAAATGATTAAGGATCTAACGGATAAGAAGTTGGAACTCCTGTTAAACACTTTTTTTTTCTCTGGCAGTTTCAGTAACTCAGCCTGCCCTGGCAGCAATTGCTGTATGTCAATCATTGAGAAACCAGTTTAAACAGGTGCTCAATAGGTCGTATCTCACTCCTATCTGGGTAGCCAGATATAAACGCAACCAGCCCACTCTGTGCTCACTTTGTGGACAAGAAACGGGTACGTTCTATGTGGACAAGAAACGGGTACGTTCTATCATTTAATGTGGACATGTATTAAAATCCAGCAACTTTGCAAACAAGTCGTAACTTTTCTACACGACACCATGGGTTCCCCCATAGCACTAGAACCGAAACAATGTCTTCTAGGGATACTTCCGGATACAGTAGATAAATTTACTAAAGTATTTTTACATGAAGTTTTGTTCTCGGTTAGGAAAATAATTGCACGAAAATGGATGAGGCCCACTCCTCCCAGCTTTGCAGAGTGGAAGACAGAAGTCAATGCCACTTTACCATATAAAAAATACATATATATTAATAGAGGATGTGCAGCCAAATACAACAAAATTTGGGACCGTTGGCTACATGAATCAGAAACGTGTAATTAAATATGACTCTGGTCAACACTATGAGTACTCACCTGTATGCTTGCTTGCTCTCCTTACTGTTATACCTAACGAAATCTGTATAGCACTGTAACTCTGTTTATACTACCCCATGCCACTAGGTATACCTGTACCACATACAATATTCCTCTTATTGATCTTAAATTACGCTTTATGTACACAAATGTTCTCTCAGTTATATGTACAACGTCTGTATTCAAATAAAAACCTTTGTTCAACAAAAAAAAAAACAGGTGCTCAAAATTATTCCTGATCAGCAGGCCCAGGAGTTGGCTGAGCTACCAGAGGCATTATGTTTTGCAATAGACGCTATGAGAGATTCTATTCTCCAGGCCTTACGCTTGGGCTGGTGTATATGCGTAGAATATTATGGTTTAAAAATTGGTCAGCCAAAGCGCCATGCAAAAAGCTCCTGGCTAGCTTTACTATTTCGTGGTGAACGGCTGTTTGGGCATGATCTGGATAAATACATCCAAACAATTTCTAATGGAAAGAGTTCCCTTTTGCCAGTTAGGAAAAGGAATAAGCGTTTTTCATTTAAACTAGCTTCTTCTCCAGTGCCAGGGGCATCAGCCTCCAGGCAGTCTCAACTGCCTCCACCGTCAAGTTCAAGAGGTAAACCTCAGTCAACCCCAGGGACAAAAGAGGTCCTGGGGAAAGAAGCCTACAAAAAGAAATACTAAGACCTCCCTATGAAGAGACACCCCCGCTCGCTCGAGTGGGGGGAAGGCTTCTGCAGTTCTCATGAATCTGGCAGGAATAGTGTTGGGACAAATGGATAACCTCCTCAATAACTCTAGGGTACAAACTAGAGTTCCGAGAGTCTACTTGTTTTCTCAGATCAAACGTTCCCAGGGATCCAGAGAAAAAAGTCTCTCTTTCAAGCATTGGACCATCTTTTGTCTCAAAAGGTGATATCGGTGGTCCCCATGGAAGAGCAGAGATTTGGGATTTTATTAAAACTTTTTCACCGTCCCAAAACCAAATGGGGATGTCAGACCCATTCTAGATCTCAAAGATCTAAATCGGTTTCTGAATATCCGCTCTTTTCGCATGGAGTCAATCATTAGTCTCCATTCTACAAGGTGGAGAACTTCTAGCATCAATCAACATCAAGGATGCTTGCCTCCATGTACCTATTTTTCCCGCACACCAGAATAATCTACGCTTCGAGTTAGAAAATCATCATCTTCATTTTCAGTTTGTAGCTCTGCCTTTCGGTCTAGCTACAGCACCTCAAGTGTTTACAAAGATCCTGGCTCCTCCTCTAGCCAGGTTAAGGGCTCAAGGTATAACGATTCTAGCTTACTTAGACAATCTGTTCTTGATACACCAGTCAGTAGCCCGCTTAGGCTCCATTCACACTAATGCGTTTTTTTGATGCATTTTGCAGAAATGCATGGGAATTTTTTAACATGGGTTCCTATGGAATATGTTCACATCAATGCATTTTTGTGCCTCTGCATTTTTGGAAAGGGTCGGGGACACACTTATGTAAAATGCAGCGTTTTGCATGTAATAGAATTCAATGGACCCGCATCCAAAAACGCAAGTGCCGCGTTTTGCGGTTTTTTTTTTTTTTTTTTTTTTTTAACACTGTATACAGTATAAAAAAACACTGTAGAAAAAAACCCCCAAAAAAACGCAAAACCCGGCAAAAACGCATGTTCAAAAACACGGCAAGCACCTCAAAAAGCACTGCAGGAACGCTCAAAAGCAACATGCATAGATGTGAATCGAGCCTTAGACCAGAGTTTGGTCACCACAGTCAGCTACCTGGAGTACCTAGGTTGGATTCTCAACCTAGAAAAATCTTCCTTAAAACCTTCAAGGAGATTGCAATACCTAAGTGTGATCATACAACCCCTGGCAAAAATTATGGAATGACCAGTCCCTGAGGATGTTCCTTTCATTGTTTATTGTTGTAGAAAAAAAGATCAGACATGGCCAAAAACTAAAGGCATTTCAAATGGCAACTTTCTGGCTTTAAGAAACACTAAAAGAAATCAAGAAAAATAATTGTGGTGGCCAGTAACAGTTAGATTTATAGAACAAGCACAGGGAATAAATTATGGAATCACTCAATTCTGAGGAAAAAATTATGGAATCACCCTGTAAATGTTCACTACAAACACTAACAACCTGCATCAGATTAAATCTGCTTGTTAGTATGTAGGTAAAAAGGAGTGATCACACCTTGGAGAGCTGTTGCAACAAGTGGACTGACATGAAGCATGGCTCCAACACCAGAGATGTCAATTGAAAAAAAGGAGAGGATTATCAAACTCCTTGAAGAGGGTAAATCATCGCGCAGTGTTGCACAAGATGTTGGTTGTTCACAGTCGGCTGTGTCTAAAACATGGACCAAATACAAACAACATGGGAAGGTGGTTAAAGGCAAGCATACTGGTAGACCAAGGAAGACATCAAAGCGTCAAGACAGAAATCCAATCATCCACAGTCCACGATTGCCTTTCCTTAGCCCATTGTAACCTTGTGTTTTGTGTTTAAGTGTTAGAGATGGCTTTCTTTTAGCTTTTCTGTATGTAAATCTCATTTCCTTTAGGCGGTTTCTTACAGTTCGGTCACAGATGTTGACTCCAGTTTCCTCCTATTTGTTCCTCATTTGTTTTGTTGTACGTTTTTTGTTTTCAAGGCATATTGCTTTAAGTTTTCTGTCTTGACGCTTTGATGTCTTCCTTGGTCTACCAGTATGCTTGCCTTTAACCACCTTCCCATGTTGTTTGCATTTGGTCCATGTTTTGGACACAGCTGACTGTGAACAACCAACATCTTGTGCAACACTACCTGATGATTTACCCTCTTTAAGGAGTTTGATAATCCTCTCCTTTTTTTTTCAATTGACATCTCTGGTGTTGGAGCCATGCTTCATGTCAGTCCACTTGTTGCAACAGCTCTCCAAGGTGTGATCACTCCTTTTTGACCATTATGCTGCCTAAGGACCAGAGGTCTTTTTCCAATTTGGCACTGCGTCGCTTTAACTGCTAATTGCGCAGTCATGCAATGCTGTACCCAAACGAAATTTGCGCCCTTTTCTTCCCACAAATAGAGCTTTCTTTTGATGGTGTTTGATCACCTCTGCGGTTTTTATTTTTTGCGCTATAAACGGAAAAAGACCGAAAATTTTGAAAAAACATTTTTGTTATAAAAAAAATCCAATAAACTAAATTTTAGTCATACATTTAGGCCAAAATGTATTCGGCCACATGTCTTTGGTAAAAAAAATGTCAATAAGCGTATATTTATTGGTTTGCGCAAAAGTTGTAGCGTCTACAAACTAGGGTACATTTTCTGTAATTTACACAGCTTTTAGTTTATGACTGCCTATGTCATTTCTTGAGGTGCTAAAATGGCAGGGCAGTACAAAACCCCCCCAAATGACCCCATTTTGGAAAGTAGACACCCCAAGGAAATTGCTGAGAGGCATGTTGAACCCATTGAATATTTTTTTTTTTTGTCCCAAGTGATTGAAAAATGACAAAAAAAAAAAAAAAAAAATTTACAAAAAGTTGTCACTAAATGATTTATTGCTCACACAGGCCTATGTGGAATTGAACCCCAAAATACATTCAGCTGCTTCTCCTGAGTATGGGGATACCACATGTGTGGGACTTTTTGGGAGCCTAGCCGCGTACGGGGCCCCGAAAACCAATCACCGCCTTCAGGATTTCTAAGGGTGTAAATTTTTGATTTCACTCTTCACTGCCTATCACAGTTTCGGAGGCCATGGAATGCCCAGGTGGCACAAAACCCCCCAAAATGACCCCATTTTGGAAAGTAAACACCCCAAGCTATTTGCTGAGAGGCATATTGAGTCCATGGAATATTTTATATTTTGACACAAGTTGCGGGAAAGTGACACTTTTTTTTTTTTTTTTTTTTTTTCATAAAGTTGTCACTAAATGATATATTGCTCACACAGGCCATGGGCATATGTGGAATTGCACCCCAAAATACATTTAGCTGCTTCTCCTGAGTATGGGGATACCACATGTGTGGGACTTTTTGGGAGCCTAGCCGCGTACGGGACCCCGAAAACCAATCACTGCCTTCAGGATTTCTAAGGGTGAAAATTTTTGATTTCACTCTTTACTGCCTATCACAGTTTCGGAGGCCATGGAATGCCCAGGTGGCACAAACCCCCCCCCCCCCAAATGACCCCATTTTGGAAAGTAGACACCCCAAGCTATTTGCTGAGAGGCATGGTGAGTATTTTGCAGCTCTCATTTGTTTTTGAAAATGAAGAATGACAAGAAAAAACATTTTTTTTTTTTTTCTTTTTTCAATTTTCAAAACTTTTTGACAAAAAGTGAGGTCTGCAAAATACTCACTATACCTCTCAGCAAATAGCTTGGGGTGTCTACTTTCCAAAATGGGGTCATTTGGGGGGGTTTTGTGCCACCTGGGCATTCCATGGCCTCCGAAACTGTGATAGGCAGTGAAGAGTGAAATCAAAAATTCACGCCCTTAGAAAGCCTGAAGGCGGTGCTTGGTTTTCGGGGTCCCGTACGCGGCTAGGCTCCCAAAAAGTCTCACACATGTGGTATCCCCGTACTCAGGAGAAGCAGCAGAATGTATTTTGGGGTGTAATTTCACATATTTCCATGGCATGTTTGAGCAATATATCATTTAGTGACAACTTTGTGCAAAAAAAAAAAAAAAAAAAAAATGTGTCTCTTTCCCGCAACTTGTGCCGCAATATAAAATATTCCATGGACTCGACATGCCTCTCAGCAAATAGCTTGGGGTGTCTACTTTCCAAAATGGGGTCATTTGGGGGGGTTTTGAACTGTTCTGGCATTTTATGCACAACATTTAGAAGCTTATGTCACACATCACCCACTCTTCTAACCACTTGAAGACAAAGCCCTTTCTGACACTTATTGTTTACATGAAAAAGTTATTTTTTTTTTGAAAAAAAAATTACTTTGAACCCCCAAACATTATATATTTTTTTAAAGTAAATGCCCTACAGATTAAAATGGTGGGTGTTTCTTTTTTTTTTTTCACACAGTAATTGCGCAGCGATTTTTCAAACGCATTTTTTGGGGAAAAAACACACTTTTTTAAATTTTAATGCACTAAAACACACTATATTGCCCAAATGTTTGATGAAATAAAAAAGATGATCTTAGGCTGAGTACATGGATACCAAACATGACATGCTTTAAAATTGCGCAAAAACGTGCAGTGGCAACAAAATAAATACATGTTTAAAAGCCTTTAAAAGCCTTTACAGGTTACCACTTTAGATTTACAGAGGAGGTCTACTGGAAAAATTACTGCACTCGATCTGGCCTTCGCGGTGATACCTCACATGCATGGTGCAATTGCTGTTTACGTTTGACGACAGACCGCCGCTTGCGTTCGCCTTAGCACGAGAGCAGGGGGCGACGGGTGCTTTTTTTTTTTTTTTTTTTTTTTCTTTATTATTTTTTTGCTTTTTTAATCTTGCTTTTAAACTGTTCCTTTCATATTTTTTTTTTTTAATCATTTTTATTGTTATCTCGGGGAATGTAAATATCCCCT
Organism: Lithobates clamitans; assembly: GCA_037952925.1. NCBI lineage: Eukaryota > Metazoa > Chordata > Amphibia > Anura > Ranidae > Lithobates > Lithobates clamitans. The sequence goes on from JBBGZY010000209.1 coordinate 174,051, forward strand.
ATGATAGCAATAGGTAGTGACAGGTACTCTTTTTTGAAAAAATTGGGGTCTATTAGACCCTAGATCTCTCCTCTGCCCTCAAAGCATCTGACCACACCAAGATCGGTGTGATAAAATGCTTCCCCAATTTCCCAATGGCGCTATTTACATCCGGCGAAATCTAAGTCGTGAAATGCTCGTAGTTTCCGGTTTCTTAGGCCATAGAGATGTTTGGAGCCACTCTGGTCTCTGATCAGCTCTATGGTCAGCTGGCTGAATCACCGGATGCATTCTCAGGTTCCCTGTTGAGACAGGAGAGCCAGAGAAAAACACAAAAGATGGTGGGGGGGGCATTCCCTCCCACGGCTTGTAAAAGCAGTCTAGAGGCTAATTAGCCGCTATGATTGCTTTTACATGAAAGCCGACCGCTGGCTGAAAAGAATGATACCAAGATGATACCTAAACCTGCAGGCATCATTCTGGTATAACCACTCAAAGTCGTGAATGGCGTACCTGAAGACAAAAAAATGGTTAACAATAAAGCACAGTAAACAGTAAAGTATAAATAATTACATACCTGAAAAACAAACATAATAACAATAACAATAAAACATTGCAGAATAGAATACAGTAAAAAAGAGCAGAACAATAGAGAGAATAGAGAGAGAGAGAACAATAAAACGACAACTATTTTTTTTTTTATTCTATATATATTTTTTTTTTTACACTTTTTTTTGTAACTAACTTTTATAACTGTAACCGGTTCCAGGTTCGGGTCTCTCAAAATGCGATGGCATCTTGGGAGACCCTGTGAAAGTGTGCCTAGTATGTGCAATGCTGTACCCTACGCTAATACTCAACTAGTGAATGGTAGCGTTCAAAACATTCACCAATGCAAAGACCAGGATTGTCAGGACAGAAGGGACAATAATAGTGGGTGTCACGCCTATATCTGCACTTGCTGCAGACACAACATCTTTTTTGGGGGGTTCGCTGGGTAGGGGTACTCGGGAGGACATAAAAATGCCTCTCATGCAGCTGACTGCATTTGGTTGGGGATGTGAATGGGGGAAGTACGGGCGCTGCAGAAGCCGTGGGTTCCCAATTAGGATTGGCGAATGCAGCAGGAAGGGCATTATGGGCACGACGGGCCTGTGTTTGTCTTTTTGGTGTCAGCGGGACACTACTTGTGCTTGCCACCTCACCAGCTTGAACTGCACTTATGGGACTCGCCACGTCACCAAGTGTTACTGCAGTGCTGGTTTGACTATGACCGGGGTGTACTACGCCGCTGGTGCTTGCCAGTTCCCCAAAACGCTACCAAAAAAACTGTTAGCGATCGCAGGGATCAGGCCTGACTCTGCGAATGCTGCAGTTATGCGTTTAGTGTTTTGTAAGTGATCGATCGATACTGCACTTGGGTGGGCTGGGCCGGGCCGGGCGGAGGGGCAAAACGCAGGTGCTAGCAGGTATCTGGGCTGATCCCGCTAACACTGCGTTTTTGGGAACCCTAAACTGCTGGTGACGCTAGTATAGATCTGATCGGATCAGATATTGATCCGTTCAGATACTATACCACTAAGGGAGGTGTACGGTGCGTGCGTGGGTGTTAGCTGTACTGGCGCTAACCTGACGCTGCCTGGGGCTGGTGCTTGCCAGTTCACCAAAATGCTACCAAAAAAACTGTTAGCGATCGCAGGGATCAGGCCTGACTCTGCGAACGCTGCAGTTATGCGTTTAGTGTTTTGTAAGTGACAGTGATCGATCGATACTGCACTTGGGTGGGCTGGGCGGAGGCGCAAAACGCAGGTGCTAGCGGGTATCTGGGCTGATCCCGCTAACACTGCGTTTTTGGGAACCCTAAACTGCTGGGGACGCTAGTATAGATCTGATCGGATCAGATATTGATCCGATCAGATACTATACCACTAAGGGAGGCGCATGCTGCGTGCGTGGGTGTTAGCGGTACTGGCGCTAATCTGACACTGCCTGGGGCGACGCATATCACCGCCGGGCGATTAGGGGGCTAAACCTTTATTCGGTAATAAACGGCGGGTGCCCTGACACTATAAAAAATAAACAAACTAACCAGCGTCAACCGTAACGGTTATACGGTAATCAGTGGTGAAAGGGTTAACTAGGGGGCAATCAAGGGGTTAAAACATTTATTAGGTAGTATATGGGGGTCCCTGACGCTATAAAACGCTGACGGCGAACCTAAATATTTACCTCACTAACTAGCGTCACCAGCGACACTAATACAGCGATTAGAAAAATGATCGCTTAGTGACACTGGTGACGGGGGGTGATCAAGGGGTTAAAACTTTATTAGGGGGGGTTAGGGGGGTACCCTAGACCTACAGGGGGGTAACAGTAACTGTGCTAACACTGTAACTGTCACAAACTGACACCTAGCAGTAATCAGAAAAAAAAAAAACGGCTGGTGTCAGTTTGTGACGGGGGGGGGGGGGGGGGATCGGGGTGTAATGTGTGCCTGGCATGTTCTACTGTGTGTGTGTGTGTGTGTGTGTGTGTGTGTGTGTGTTGGTGCACTCACATACCTGTCTTCTCTCCTCGGGCCGGAACGGAAACTACCGACCCGAGGGGAGATGACATCACTTCCTTTGCTGCTGTTTAGCATACAGCAGCAAAGGAGTGTTCCCATTGGCCGGCGGCGATCGCGAGGGGGGGGCCAGGAACGGATGGCCTCCCCCTCGTCTCCGATCGCCGGGGAACAAAACGGGACCGCGGCGGGGGGGGTCCGATCGGACCCCCCACCCGCGGGAGGCAAATCACGTACATGTACGTGATTTTGCCTGCCCGTGCCGCCTTGCCGACGTACATCGGCGTGAGGCGGTCCTTAAGTGGTTAAAGCCAAAAAGTTGCAATTTGAAATGCCTTTAGTTTTTGGCCATGTCTGTGATCTGCTTTTTTTTTTTCTACAACAATAAACACCTGAAGGAACATCCTCAGGGACTGGTGATTCCATCATTTTTGCCAGGGGTTGTAGATACAGTTCAGAAGAGGGTGTTCTTGCCCCAGGCAAAGATCGGTGACATAAGGGAACTGATTTAGGTGGTCAAAGCAAAGAAGAATCCTTCTATTCGACTTTGCATGAGATTGTTGGGAAAGATGATGGCTTCATTCAAGGCTGTTCCTTATGCTCAGTTTTATTTGAGACTACTGCAAAACAGTATCCTATTGGCTGGGAACAACAAGGTCCAAGCTTTACATTTCCAAATGCATTTATCTCCAAAGGTGCACCAAAGCCTCAGTTGGTGGTTGATAGCCAAGAATCTGCAGAAAGGAAAATACTTCCTACCAGTTACCTGGAAAGTGGTAACAGATGCCAGCCTTTTGGGTTGGGGAGCAGTCCTGGAAGAGGCGAATGTCCAAAGGAAATGGTCCAAATCAGAAATGACCCTGCCCATCAATATCCTAGAGATTCGGGCAACGCGCCTGGCCCTGAAGGCCTGAACACTTAGGCTACCGAATTGTCTTGTCAGGATCCAATCCGACAATGCCACAGCAGTGGCCTATATCAATCACCAAGGGGGCACGCTAAGTTGTGCGGCCCTGAGAGGGGTAAATCATATCCTAACCTGGGTAGAAGACAACATACCTTGCCTATCGGCAGTCTTCATTCCAGGAATAGAGAATTGGCAGGCGGACTACTTTAGTCGCCAGCAGTTCCCGGCAGAATGATCTCTTCACCCCGACATCTTTCTGACAATATTTCAAAAATGGGGAATTCCGGACGAGGATCTGTTTGCGTCCAGGTTCAACAAAAAGATTTACAACTTTGTGTCAAGAACAAAGGATCCGCTGGCATGCGGAACAGATGCCTTGGTATTCCCGCGGAATGAGTTTTCTACTGATTTATGCATTTCCCTCCTGTTCTGCTGCCTCCGCAACTTCTTCGCAGGATCAAGCAGGAAAGGAAGTTGGTGATTCTTGTGTCCCAGGAGATCTTGGTATGCAGAGATTTGTAAAGATGGCGGTAGGAGCCCCATGGACCCTACCGCCACGTCCAGACCTTCTCTCGCAAGGTCATCCTACCTTACAAACGCTAAATTTAACGGTTTGGCTATTGAGACCCACATTCTAAAGAAGCGTGGTCTTGTCAGGTTCAGTGGTGTCTACCTTGGTTAATGCAAGGAAGCCGGCCTCCAGAGTCATGTTTTAGAGTCTGGAAGGCAATTGTCTCCTGGTGTGAATCCAGGGGGTTGGCACCCCAGGAAATATGTCATAGGTAGAATCCTTGACTGTTTACAGATGGGGTTAGAAATGAAGCTGGCCTTGAGTACTATCAAAGGCCAGGTTTCGGCCTTGTCAGTATTATTTCAACGACCACTTGCTTCGCATTCTTTGGTTCGTAGCTTTATTAAGGGGGTAACACGGCTTAATCCTCCGATTAGAGCACCCCTGAACCCTTGGGGCTCAAATTTAGTTATGTTGGCATTACAAAAACAGCCCTTTGAGCCGATACGACAGATTCCCCTCGTCCTCCTAACAAAGAAACTAGTTTTTCTGGTAGCCATATCTTCTGCAAGAAGGGTATCAGAGTTGGCTGCTCTTTCTTGTAAAGAGCCATATTTATTTATTCACAAGGATAAGGTTGTATTGCGTCCTCATCCTAATTTTCTAATTTTCTACCGAAGGTAGTGTCAGGTTTTTATCTAGACCAGGATATTGTCCTGCCTTCATTTTTCCCAGAACCCTGTTCTGCGGAAGAAAAATCACTACATTCTCTTGATGTCGTGAGAGCTGTCAAAGTATATTTGAAAGTGACTGCTCAGATTCGGAAAATGGATGTTTTGTTTGTTGCCTGACGGTCTTAGAAGAGGACAGGCAGCATAGAAATCTACCATTTGTAAATGGATTTGACAAGTAATTGTTCAAGCTTATGGTTTAAAGAGAAAAATTCCACCTTTTCAAATTAAAGCGCACTCTACCAGGGAGGTTAGTGCTTCCTGGGCAGTGCATAACCAAGCCTCCATGGCTCAAATCTGCAAGGCTGCAACTTGGTCTTCTGTCCATTAAATTTACAGATTCTATCAAGTAGATGTAAAAGATCATGAGGCTATCGCCTTTGGGCGCAGTGTGCTGCAAGCAGCAGTATAAGCCCTCTCATCTCATGGTGCCCTAATTTTGTTGTTTCCCTCCCATCAGTTAGCATTGCTCTGGGACATCCCACATAGTAACTACTATGGCTCTGTGCCCCATGGTGAACGTTTCAGAAAATAGGATTTTTATAACAGCTTATCTGTAAAAATCCTTTTCTTTGAATTGCATCACGGGACACAGAGGTCCCTCCCTTCTTTCTTTTATACACATGTATTGCTTTGCTACAAAAACTAAGGTACTCCCAGTAATGGGAGGGGTTGTATAGGGAGTGGACTTCCTGTGTGCCAATGTCCATCACCTAACGGTGGCCTATAACCCACATAACTACTATCGCTCTGTGTCCCGTGATGTACTTCAATGAAAAGGATTTTACAGGTAAGCTAGAGCTGCACAATTAATCGTTTAAAAAATCGTGATCTCGATTCAACCCCTCTGACTATCTCTATTGCAGAGTTTGCCAATTCTTTCATATAACAAGTGGAGAGACTTATCTGCTCACTCAGCTGTTAAAAGAAAACATTAAACATTAAAATGAAACATTGTAACTAACTTCCTTCTTAGATAGTTACATATAGTAGGTGAGGTTGAAAAAAGACACAAGTCCATCAAGTCCAACCTATGTGTGTGATTATGTGTCAGTATTTCATTACATATCCCTGTATGTTGCGGTCATTCAGGTGATTATCTAATAGTTTCTTGAAGCTATCAATGCTCCCCGCTGAGATCACCGCCTGTGGAAGGGAATTCCACATCCTTGCCGCTCTTACAGTAAAGAACCCTCTACGTAGTTTAAGGTTAAACCTCTTTTCTTCTAATTGTAATGAGTGGCCACGAGTCTTATTAAACTTTCTTCTGCGAAAAAGTTTTATCCCTATTGTGGGGTCACCAGTACAGTATTTGTAAATTGAAATCATATTCCCTCTCAAGCGTCTCTTCTCCAGAGAGAATAAGTTTAGAGCTCGCAACCTTTCCTCATAACTAAGATCCTCCAGACCCTTTTTATTAGCTTTGTTGCCCTTCTTTGTACTCGCTCCATTTCCAGTACATCCCTCCTGAGGACTGGTGCCCAGAACTGGACAGCATACTCCAGGTGCGGCCAGACCAGAGTCTTGTAGAGCGGGAGAATTATCGTTTTATCTCTGGAGTTGATCCCCCTTTTAATGCATGCCAATATTAAATAATTAATATTAGATCAAAGGGAAACCTGTGTGTGTGTGTGTGTGTGTGTGTAAAGAAAAAAAATCCAGGCGACCAACGTGTGAATGCAGGAAGTTTAACCACTTAAAGTCTAAATCTTTTTCTGACACTTGCTTCTTAAGGTAAAATCAATATTTTTTGCTAGAAAATAGAGTTGGTTACCTGGTAACTCTTTTTCTAAGAAGTCTTCCAGGGCAGCATCTGAGAGATAGGCTCCTCCTCCCTGAAACAGGAAACACAATAGTCCACCATTATAAATTTCACAGTCTTACCTGCGTGCCTAAGTTGTATTAAAGCACCAAAAGAAATCTCAGTAAATCTTAAAAGCTCTCCTGTTGTACCTGGTATTTGTCTTTTCAAGGGTGGGAACTGGTGCTGCCCTGGAAGACTTCTTAGAAAAAGAGTTACCAGGTACCTAACTGTATTTTCTCGAATCGTCTTCCAGGGCAGCATCTGAGAGGATGTATCAAGCAATACTAACTAGGGTGGGGATAGAAACTGGAGCACCTTGCGACCAAGTGCCTGGTCTTGGTCAGACAGCTGGTCTATGCGGTAGTGCCTTGTGAAGGTACTGAAGCTCGACCATGTCGCTGCCCTGCAGATCTGCTCCGGAGTTGCCCCTGCTTTCTCTGCGACCGAGGTAGCCCAGGCTCTGGTTGTGTGTGTGCTCTGATCCCGCTTGGCGGAGTGAGTCTTTATGCCTCATAGGTCGTCTGTATGGCCATTCTTATCCATCTGCTGATGGTATTCTTGGAAGCCTGTTTCCCTTTGTTGACTTCTGCATAAAGGACAAAAAAGGGAGGTCGTTCTTCGCCAATCCTTCTTTCTTTCGAAGCATGTTTCCTACGTCGTGTTTGTTGTGAAAGGCCGGGTCTGGAGAGAGAATTATTTTGTCTAAATGTATTAGGCAGTATGGTTCCATTATAGACAGTGCTTGGATTTCGCTCACTCTTCTGGCTGATACTAGGGCCACAAAAAGTACAGTCTTTAAGGTGAGGTTTTTGTCTGAGCTATCTTCCATCGGTACAAATGGAGGGGAAAGAAATCCTCTAAGTACTGTGGGCATGTCCCAAGTTGGAGTTCTATTCATTTTGGCTGGTCTAGCTCTTTTGAGTGACATCAGGAATCGCTTTATCAGCGGGTCCTCTGCTAGTCTGTGTCTATGAACGAGGAGAGAGTGCTGCAACATGTACCTTCAGCGTACCTGGGGAAATATTTTTGCCTGCTCCATCTTGTAGAAAATACAGAATTGTTGGGATTATTCCTCTTTTGGAATATGGTTTGTTTCTGTTCCAGGAGACAAACTTTTTTTCCCTTACTTCCTCGTAGAATGCCCTAGTTCCAGGCTTCCTGCTGTTTAGGATGGTATCCATCCCATTGCCTGACAATCCTTTGTTCTGAAGTCTCACCCCTTCAGTACCCAGGCCGAAAGCTTCAGGATTCTGTGGTTCGGGTGGTTGACTGGGCCCTGCGATAGGAGATCTGGCTGGTCCGTCAGTGTCAGCTGAGGCTGCATGCTGAGGTTTTTCAAGTGGCTGAACCATGCCCTTTGTGGCCAGTGCGGTGCTATTAGTATCACCATTGCTCTCTCTCTGCCTTTTTATTTTTTGAATCACCCTTGGTATTATGGCAGTTGGAGGGAATGCATAGCATATTTGCCATACCCGGCTCTGGTTGAAGGCGTTTGCTCCGCTGTTGCCATCTATGGGGTCCAGAGAGAAGAATGTTGGTGATTTTGCAATCGCTTTGGAGGCGTATAGATCTACCTCAGGTACTCCCCACTTTTGAGTGACTTGTGCGAAGGTCGCTTGGTTCAGAGACCACTCCGTCTGTTTTATGTTTTTCCGGCTCAGGAAGTTTGCCAGCGTATTGTCTGTTCCTTTCAGATAGATACCTGATATTGACTTTGTTTGATTCTGCCCATAGTAGGATTTTCTCCATCAGCTTCATCAAGCTTCGGGACTTTGTCCCACCTTGCCTGTTTAGGTATACCACGTGACGTTGTCCGAATGTAACTTTACGTTTCTCCCCTGTATTGCTGGTTTGAACGCTTTTAATGCTTCCCCCACCGCTTTTAGCTCTCTCATGCTTGAGGAGGCTTGGGACCATTTGGAGGTCAATTTTCCCTGTGAGCAGAGGCCCTTGAGGGGGGCCCCCCAGCTTAGGGCACTCTCATCGGTGGTGATCCCGATTGGCTTGGATAGGGCCCATTTTCATCCTTCGATGTATCGAAGTAGATTGAGCCACCATTGTAGTGTTAGTTTGACTGTGGTTGGAACAGGAAAGGACCTGTCTAGGGATGAGTGGCTGCCATCCCACTGGGACAGAATGTAGTTCTGTAGAGGTCTCATGTGAATCTGTGCCCAGGTGATAGCTGGAATAGAAGACGTCATCAGTCCTTGTACGGTCATACCTTGTCTGAATGTTATGGCGTTGGCCTTATTAGGAAGGTTACTGCCTGTGTGATTTTTTTCGTTTTTTTCTTCCATTAGAAAGGTTTTCATTCGTCTGGAGTCCAAATATACCGCTGACTGGCTTGGGGTCATCTGTGACTTTTCTGCATTTATTATCCATCCCCGGTTTTGCAGATAGGATATACTTGTGCACAGGTTGCTTTCTAGGGCCTCTGCTGAGTCCACAAAGAACAGTAAATTGTCTAAATATGGTATTATGCCAATACCTAGTTGTCTTAGACCTTTTAACGCTTCTTCCATTATCTTTGAGAAGATTTTTGGTGCAGAGGAGATGCCGAAAAGGAGAGCTGTGTATTGAGGGTGCGGCGTAGTTGCTGGCCCTTGTACTGCGAACCTCAGGAATTTTTGGATGACCCTCCTTTATGGGGACATGTAGGTAGGCATCCTATAGGTCTATTGTTGCCATAAATGTCTTCCGTGAAAGGATGTCATGTCTTTGGAGTGTGGGAAGGAAACCGGAGTACCCGGAGGAAACCCACGCGGGCACAGGGAGAACATGCAAACTCCAGGCAGATAGTGTAGTGGTTGGGATGTGAACCAGCGACCCTTTTTACTGCTAGGTGAGAGTGCTACCCGCTACACCACTGTGCTGCCCTCCCTAGGTCTGTCACTCTCCAGAAGTTCTTGAAGCTGGGTTAGCCAGATTGATAAAGTCCGGGCTGTGCAGGTGGAAGCTATTGCCGGATTTCCATGGGGTCGCTTAAGGTACCCGCGTCGTCAAAGGCCAAGTCAGATTTATTTGTGACTTTTGCCAGAGAAGCATCCACTTTGGGGCATTTAGCCCAGGTTTTGGTGTCCGTCTCTGCAAACGGATCTGCGTTTGACTGTGGCTGGCATGAAGAGTTTCTTCTCTGGATCTTCTCACTCTTTTTTAAAGCTATCTTTATGAGTTTGGTGTACAGGGAATGTACTAGGCTATCTGGGTTGTAGCTCTTTATACATCTTTTCATGTATTGTGAGTTCTGCAGATTTATGTTCTTTAATACCTAGCGTGTCCGCTATGGCTTTTAGAAGGCTATTCGTATCCCCTGATAGAAATAAAGTTGCCCTCTGAAACCGCATTTTCCTCGTCGGAGTCTGAGCAAAGTTCATCCGAATCCTCTTCTTGTTCTGTCTGTTCCCTGTTAGCTGAAGGAAGGCATATCCGGTGGTAGACGGGGTATTGGTCTGACTGACGCTTGATGGCGCTTCTAACTTTTTAATAGCTGAGCGTAGAGGCGCCATGGTGCTCTGTATTTCTTTCTTGAAAGAGCTGAGCAGATCTTTCAGATACCCTTGCAATTCTTTGGCCACCATTTTGTCTATACGTTTCTGGGGAAAACCGGTGGCTGCACGAAGCACATGTTTTGTTGCTTTCCACTTCCCTTTCCTCAGGGGTCTTTGCCTGAAATCAAGCACAAAAAAGGTCCCCATGAGGTAGGCGGGTAAAGGCTGCCTGTAAGTAGGCAGTTTTACAGTAAGGTTAAGACAGAGGTGACTCTTGAGTATTCTGGCTTACCTTGGAGCTGTCCAGGATCTGCAGGGCAGGGTGGAGAAGCGTCAGACATGGTCAGCCACCAGGATCCTCTGCTTAGAGGGGCCTTTTTAACTGCTTCCTGCTTAAGCTCTGGCCCCGCCTCCAGCTGACCCTGTGCAGGTTGGTGGATATACCTGCACATGCCGCTGCAATTGGTATCCTCCCTTCTGGGCCCAATAGGGAGGGGGACTCTGCTGCAGTATGCATGAATATTGATATATTTGCTATTATTAAAAATCTTCTTTTTTTTTTTTTTTATAAATTCCCGCCCCCCGGAAGTGATGTAACCATAGCCCATTCTGTATCCCTGGAAGCAGGCTCCAAGAAAATGGCCGCTAACCCGGAAGTGTCTCCGGCGCCATCTTGGTACACCCCACCAAGCCTCCATGAGGAGAGGCTTGTATTGCGGTGTGTAGAGGACGCCGATCGTGGCAAAAAAAAAGGCAATCAAGTGGGTGGCAGGTGCGGACATCACGGGGGTAGGAGAGGAACAAAAAATAAGCCGTGAGGCGCCTACCGGTCCGGCGCGGCAGCGGCTGTAATCAGGGGGTAAGGCATCCATGCACCCACACCACTGTACGCTCTTCATGTCTGGGAGTATGTTGCCAGAGTTTGCACATGGAGTTCCCTGGTGAAAAAACTGCAGCAGGTCCCTTGAGCAGCGGCATGGGGGTAATGTCAGTGCATTATTGCAGCTTGGGGGGATGATTGCAGACCCCTCTGTAGGGGTGAAATCTCAGGCAGAGCAATACTGCTCAAATATGCTGCCCCTGCTCACCCTCCCAAGGCCCGCTGGGCTGGATGGGATGCTGGCAGGGAGTCTCCTGCAACTAGCACAGAGACTGAAGTAAAATAACAAACGTTTCTTTTGCAGCTCCTGTGGGTCCGGAGGAAACACAAACAACTGAGGCACGCAGGTAAGACTGTAAAATTTATAATGGTGGACTAATGTGTTTCCTGTTTTAGGGAGGAGGAGCCTATCTCTCAGATGCTGCCCTGGAAGACGATTCGAGAAAATTACTTGGAACCCCCAAACATTATATATATTTTAGCAGACTCTAGAGAATAAAATGTCAATTGCTGCAATATTTTATGTCACACTGTATTTGCCCAGCGGTCTTTCAAACGCATTTTTTGGGGGAAAAAATACACTTTAATGAATAAAAAAAAAAGAAACAGTAAAGTTAGCCCAATTTTATTTATTTATTTTTATTTTAATGTGAGAGATGATGTTACGCCGTGAGAATCGTGATCTATCTTCTAAGCAAAAAAATCGTGATTCTCATTTTAGCCAGAATCGTGCAGCTCGAAGGTAATCGGTTTATAAAAATCCTATTTTTTTTCTGTTTATTAAAAGTCAGCAGCTGCAAAAAGTGTAATTGCTGACTGTTAATAAACACACACTCACCTGTTGCACGGTCCATTTGTGTGGCTGCTCGAAGCCTCTGTTCTCTCCCCCGCCTCTCCCTGGTGCCAACATCACTAGTGTGGGTACCCGGCGGCTGTGACAGCTTGCGGCTTCACAGCCGTGTGCGCACTGAGCAAGACGTGCTACATGTCCTGAATGGCCGAGCAATCTTCTGGGACCTGTGATGTGTCCCAGAAGATTGCATGGAGGGAGAGGAAGAGGAGTTTTCTCCTAGGTGGCGGAAGTGGGAGATGGGTACCTGTCAAAACATGTCAGGGGGTTTGGAGTCCTGAGTGCCGGTTCACACTTGCGATTTTGATGCAAATTTTTTCATTGCGTGTTTGCTTATTACCAGCGCGATTGTATTGGGAATTCAATGCGAATGTTATGCGCTTAGAATGAAAATTGGGCACAGATGCGATTTGTGCTCAGGCCAATCGAAAAGGCAAGAAAAAAATAAGTGTTAACTTCCTGTGCTCTTCCTTGTTTTCCTTTGTGGGCAGAGTATTGTTGTTGAGTGTGGTTTGTTTGTGAGTAGTCAGTGAGGATTTTGATTTTTGGTCATTATGTTTTATCAAATGCCATTGATCATGGCAGCAGTTGTTACTGCTACTGCTGCAGTCCTGATGGACAAAGCCGGGAGGAACAGGAGGAGGAGGAGGAAGAAGAGACTGATGAGTAAAAGAAGATATTGTGTCCATCCAATTATTCAAAATAGGGAAGAGAGAGGCCAATTCAGGATCCTCTACAATGATCTCAGGCAGCATGAGGAGAAGTTCTTCAACTATTCCCGGATGTCAGTAAATAGGTTAGTACCTGTACTCCCTCTTCCTTCTCCTCCTCCCTCCTTCTTACTATCTATCACTGACATGCATCCTACTGACCACCAATGTAAGGGCATGCATCCCACTGACCACCAATCTTACTGACCACCAGTGCCACTGACCACCAATCCTACTTTTGATCTCTTTTCTCCTTTTACTAGAACTCTTGCCTATTACCGTTTTATTTGATTTTGTGTATGGGCCTTAGCCTTTCACTTACATTGGATTTGTGGTTTTATTCCTTAGTTTCGATTAATTGCTTCGGCTGATTGGTACACGTTTGGAGTATCAGAACACCACCTTTCTGAATAGTGTGGAGCCAGCGGAAAGGTTGCTTGTTACATTAAGGTAAATTTTTTAGATATACTTGGTGAAATTTTATGCTATGCACCATAGTAAGCTATAGTTAGGAATGCAAAGAATGCAGACAGATATGACAACAAAATTGTGTTCCAAAAAAGTATTTATTTTTTTATTTTCAAAAACTTAATACGTAATTATTTTTTGATTACATACTTTGCATGAAATATTTTGGAAAGAATCTAACTTCCTTTTGACTCTCTAACTCCCTCTGACCTCCTCTGACTAACTCACTCTGACTCTCTAACTCACTCTGACTCTCTAGCTTCCTCTGAGACTGTCTAGCTTCCTCTGAGACTGTCTAGCTTGAACGTAACTGAACTTTAATATTAAGTTACAAAACTTTAGTAACTCCAACTCATCCTCCCTGTCATCTCCCACTCTCTCATCCTCCCTCCCTCGCATCTTCATCTCCACTTTCCCCCTAATCTTTTTTCTCTACATCTCTATTTCCCTAAGCCATTCAAAATATGATAGCATTTTGGAATACACTATTCAAAATTACAAAAAATAATTTAACAACATAACGCTAACAAAGAAAGTATCAATTTTCAACGTGAAGTTTGTAGCAGCATTAGCAGGTAGTCATCTACAAATTCAAAAAACTTGGTGAACTATGTTCATCAGGCTTCGTTAAATCATGCCGTTGTAGTGTTGCTGTTGAAGAGCTTGGTGGTGTTAGCTGCAAGGCTTCACCTTGTGTTGAGGGATATTTCCTCAATAACACAGGCGGGGATATCTCGTTATCTGGTGGTACACTTGGGGGCCCATATTGTCGGTAGGGTGTAGGCATGTTTGAGGCTACTTTAAGCGATCGATTGTGATATGGATAATGACTTGGAATTGTCATTTTCTGCTGTTCCATTGGTCTTGTTACAGGTGGAAATTGATTTGTCATGGACGGCATTTGCTCGTAGAGCAGTGCTGGTCTGTTTTGTGTCGGGACATGGTAAGATGTTGAGTCAAGTGGTCTCATATCCATTTGTCTGCCAATATCCGTGGTTCTACTTGGGGGTGAAATTACTGAGGCAACAGGTGAAGGAATAGGATATGGGATTCGTGATCTGGGGGTCTCATGCATGCTAGAGGGTTCTGCAAAACTAGAGGGATAAGGGTTTGGTGCAGTGTTTGAGGCAGAAGAAATGGGAGTAAATATTTGAGTACTAGGAATGTCGTGCATTGGCACAGAAACATGGCGTGGCACAGTGAATGAATGGATGCAATGTTGCACTGCAATCCTCATATTAAAGTAATGGTCTGGCAAGACCTCTTTGAGAAGAGGCACCAAACTAATGGCAAACCTAGTGTGAGGGCATTGCTGGGCATCGATTTGTTCAGTGATACCTGACACTATGTGTAGTAATTTATTGGTCTGGTCTTGGTCTTCAACCTGTTCTGCTGCCCTGCTGTTTTTCTTCCTGCGGGAAGCAGATGCTTGCCTTTGCCTTCTGCTGGAAGGTATCGAAACATCTGTATCCTCATTATCCCGCTCCTGAGCAGAGGACTCATGTACCTCGATCAGCTCACCCTGGAGCTCCATAGATTAATCCTCCTGATTTGTGCAAGCAAATGATACTCCATCATCGTCAACACTAGGAGCATGCTCCTCCTCGCCCTCCCCCTCCTTCTCCTCCCAACTTGCTTCCGAAATACAAAAAATTTAAATTGGAACTCTGTTATGAAATAAAAAGTATAGCTGATAGGGGGAGAAGTAAAGGTTAGGGATAGGACTGGTTAATTAGATAGAGATGGTAGAGTGACTGATTCATGTATCATAACTTCCTCAATTCTAGTACTGGCTTCAAAAAATCCATGTATCTGGCGAAGGCATAGGGACGCTTTGGGGGGGCACCAGACCCACTCCTTGCTTCACGCTGCAGTCTCTGGTGTCTCGGAGGTGTGTCCTTGCGGCTCCGCCACCTAGTGCGTATGTGTTCTTTTGTAATAAAAAAAAAAACATAACTAATTTATTTTATATTTTTTTTTAGGTACCTAGCAACTGGAATTTCATTTGCCAGCTTACACTACGAGTTCAAATAGGGAAAATCTACGGTGAGCACAATTGTGTGTGACACCTGTATCGCCATCTGGGAGGTCCTAAGAGATGTGGTCATGAGAAAACCAAAGAGGAATGGAACACCAAAGCTGAGTTGTTTTGGGTGCGCTGCAATTTCCCTAACTGTGTTGGTGCCATAGATGGCAAGCACATTAGAATTGTGAAGCCAGTCGGTAGTGGGACAACATTTTTTAATTATAAAAAATATTTTTCTTTCGTTCTTCTGGCAGTGGCTGATGCAAACTTCTTGTTCACCTACATCGACATTGGTCCTTTATGGGAGCAGTTCTGAATCCAGCTTTTTTTCCCACTTAAGTTTTGGAAGAATGATTCGGGAGAACGCACTAGACCTCCCAAACGAACGACCACTCCCTGGAACATCAGAACCCTCTCTCTCTTTAATATTTGTCGGTGATGAGGCTTTCGCTTTTTCAGAAAAAATGCTCAGGCCATGTACTTACCGGTCACAGTGGAGAAAAGGGTCTTTAATTATCGGCTAACAAGAGCACGAAGAGTTGTGGAGTGTACTCTCGGAATCCTGGCAAACAAATGGCGATTTCTTCACACCCCAATAACTTTAAGCACGGAAAACACCATAATTGCCGTAAAAGCTGCCTGTGCACTCCGCAATTTTGTCCGCGAAAGAGATGGATACCTTTTTGAGAACTCTTTAATGGATGAGATGGAAGGCGCAGATTGGACACATACAAGGGGCAATTAAAGAGGGGCCAGCATCCGTGAGAAATTTACTGACTTCTTTATGAGTCCTGCTGGTCAGGTATCATGGCAGCTTGATGCCATTCAATAAAGACCAATAACTTTTTCCCTGTCAATGCTGCATTGTCTACTATCTGTACTTTTTCTATAAATGTAATAAAGTTTTATTGTTCAACAGTTTGTCCATATATTTTTTGCACTTTCTGTGTCAACATACAGAGCATGCAATATCATTCCACAACATTGGTGGTCAGTGGCATTGGGATGCATGCCCTTACATTGGTGGTCAGTGGGATGCATGCCCTTACATTGGTGGTCAGTGGGATGCATGCCCTTACATTGGTGGTCAGTGGGATTGGTGGTTTGTGGGATGCATGCCCTTACATTGGTGGTCAGTGGCATTGGTGGTCTGTGGGATGAACAAATAGAAATATACTTACGTTTATGTTTGCAAACCTGAGGTGTGAAGTCATCCCAGTCTGCATACAGACTTTTACAAATTTTCCTTCAATTATTCAAAAAAGGGATGTTGGGTGGGAGGTGGCCAAAAGGGCCACCCACTGAGTGAATTTTGGTCAGTTCATCAGGAACCACCTGAGAATCCCTTTTGTGTATGGCCAGTTTAAGTGTAAGTTGTTTGATGCTAGTCCATGTTTACTGCTTCTCGTCCTTTGTATTGTATGAATGAAATTAGTTACCACAGTAAATGTCTATGCAAATGATTTCAGGGAGAGACAGCAATATGCAAGAACTACTGGTGGCCATACATAATTCAATTTATTACCCGGTCAATGTGTGATTTGATCAAAAGGATTGAATCTACAAACAGTTGACTTGCCATAACTTCCCTTCCGATTTTAGATCAGATCCAATAGGCCAGGGTGGACGGTTATTGATAGCTTGTTCATGAATAAGGTCGTAGTTCAGTTGAGCAGATTATAAGATTACAGAATATAAATAGAGTGGAGCTGCATCATTAATCATCAAGAATCGTTTTCGCTAATTTTTTTTTTTTTTTTTCCCGTTGCGATCTTGACAAAAGTGTTTCACGATTCTTTCTATGCAAAGAATTCTCTCTGCTCTTCTGAAGCCACAGCCCTCAAAAGAAAGGAAGAAAAAAACTGTCAGTCTGCCAAGAATCACAACATTCTTTAGCAGTGGAACTTTATAAACATTGTAACAATTTGTCAAAGGAATGTGTGTGTGTGTGTGTGTGTGTGTGTGTGTGTGTGTGTAAATGAGGAAAGTTTAAACACTATGGCCTCTTTCACACGGGGATCCGTATGTCCGTTTTTCATCCTTCCGTTTTCGGATGAAAAACGGACATACATGTATCCCTATGGAGCGTCGGATGTCAGCGGTGACATGTCCGCTGACATCCGACCCCGCTCCGATCCGAAAAGTGTAACGGAGGAAAAACCTACTTTTCCATCCGTTTTCGGATCGGATCGGATGACGACGGACACTACGGTCCGTCATCATCCGATCCCCCCATAGGGGAGAGCGGCGCTCTGACAGGTCCGTCGCTGCACAGTGTGCAGCGATGCACCTGTCATCTTCCTGCTCAGCGGGGATCGGCGGAGCGATCCCCGCTGAGCCAGCGGATGTTCACGGGGCGGATCATCACTGATCCGCCCCGTGTGAAAGAGGCCTAAACCTTTTTCTGACATTTGTTGGTTTCAAGTTAAAAGCATTTTTTTTGCTAGAAAATTTCTTAGAACCCCCAAACATTCTCTATATTTTTTTTAATAGAGACCATAGAGAATAAAATGGTGGTTGTTACAATATTTTATGTCTTTCAAATGCATTTTTAAAAAAAAAAATGACTTTAATGAATTAAAAAAAAAAAAAAAACCTAGCCAGTAAAGTTAGCCCAATTTTTTGGTATAATGTGAAAGATTTTACGTCGCGAGAATCGCCATCTTTTTATTCTAATCAAAAAAAATGTGTGATTCTCATTTTGGCTAGAATCGTGCAGCTCTAAAATAGATGCAATCAATTATTTATGATCATAATCGTATCTCAACCATTGATCGAAATCCAATTCCCCATGTATTGCTTATTGGTTGAATGGGTGTATCAGCATTATTCCCGGAAGCTTATCATTAGCTTCCGGGAAGCTGTCGCTGGTCCGCTCAGCAATAGATCGCATATCCATTGTGCGCATGTGCAATGTGGAGCGTAGCGCTGTGTGTTGCGGTCCAATTTGTTTTCTTCCGCCGGTGGATCCACCTCCCGGAAGTTATCACCAGTCATCCCTCGTCGGAGGTGTCGATTGGTGATTATTAGTAATGTGTACATCTGCCACTTTTTAATGACGACCAGTATCACTTCCTGGTCATCTCCGGATGTTTCTTTGGTTAAGCTGATTGACCTCCATACTGCGCATGCGCGAACGCCCATTATACATCCATTGCATACAGCTTTTATTTGCTAGGAAGAATTGCAGCCCCTGACTTCTCTAATTGGGACCATTTTATATGGAGCGTGCTTGCATCACTTAGCCACGCCTCTGATGTCTCCTTTGGATGAAACATGTCAGGCTGGCTAATGCAAGCACGCTGATGATCGTAGATTTATATCTTTCTTGATGCTCGTTTGTGAATTCATAACTGTGTGTACTACAATAAATTTGTGCCTTTTATACCTTACGGTCTTCACTATTTCTTGTTACCTTGCTCTTGCCTTTCATGTCATGTGTAAATGCTGGATTGCTGATGCTTGAAGTTCTATTGCCTCTGCTCCTGCCTTGAGAGGCTGTTTTAAAACGACTGGCCATTTTTGATTGACCCCTGGGAGGATTTATTGTATACAGTGGAGAGTGACCCCTACATCTCCATGGATTATTTATATGATGCTCACCTTTGATTGTCATCTGGTAAGCTGATTGACACACCTGGGTGTTGTGTGCTTCTTTCTTCACATACTGGAAGTGGTGAAAGGCTCTCCTTACTATCATATATTCTACATCTTCATTGCATGAACTTTTATTGGAATAAGCGCTGCATATTGGACTATTTTTTTTTTTGAGTTTGGTGATCAATGAACTTTGCTGGCTGCTATTTTTGGCTGATGCCCATTTGCTTTTTGTTCTCTCTCTCTCTCTCTCTCTCTCTCTCTCTCTCTCTCTCTCTCTCTCTCTCTCTCTCTCTCTCTCTCTCTCTCTCTCTCTCTCTCTCTCTCTCTCTCTCTCTCTCTCTCTCTCTCTCTCTCGTAAAATTGGTCCATCAAAGGGCACCCCAGAAACGTGGGGGGGACTCTGGTTTCCAGAAACCACCTTCTGCAAAAAAGAATGGGGGGGGGGTACTGATATAAGGGGGAAACCTTTTATACCCGTGCCCCCTTATATTATTGAATTCACTCCCCCCTCAGATTTGTCTGGCAGTGCTGTCACTGACCTCCTCTCAGGTGCACTGTGCAGGGCTCAGTTAGACAGATGCAGGTTTTTGGCTCTGGTTTTAGCCTATAGTCTCCTCTCCACAGTCCACACACATCTGACTTCTCCCATGACCCCCATCCTGGCGGCACTCCCACTCTTAACTCCTCTCCAGACTCCCCCCTCAGAGACTGCAGACATGATATAAGACAAGAGATGGTCAGAGGTTGCGGACATGGTACAAGTGATGGTTAGAGACTGAGGACACGATACAAGTGATGTTTAGAGACTAAGAACAGGATACAAGAGATGGCTAGAGACTGAGAACAGGATACAAGAGATGGCTAGAGACTGAGAACAGGATAAAAGAGATGGCTAGAGACTGAGAACAGGATTCAAGAGATGGCTAGAGACTGAGAACAGGACACAAGAGATGGCTAGAGACTGAGAACAGGATACAAGAGATGGCTAGAGACTGAGAACAGGATACAAGAGATGGCTAGAGACTGAGAACAGGATACAAGAGATGGCTAGAGACTGAGAACAGGATACAAGAGATGGCTAGAGACTGAGAACAGGATACAAGAGATGGCTAGAGACTGAGAACAGGATACAAGAGATGGTCAGAGGCTTCGGACAGGATACAAGAGATGGTTAGAGACCTGAAGTAATGATACAAGAGATCAATGCACCCTCATCAGTGCGCATCAAACGCAGTCTCGCCGGGCCCACCAACGCAGCTTCACTTCATTGCAGCCTCACTGTGCCCACCAATGCAGCCTCTGTGTCCACTAATGTCAACCTCGCCATTTTCTGGATAACACACAGTGCTCCCCTCCCTCTGTTCTCCGGCGCTCATATGTCACGGAGCTGGGTCTGTGTGTGCAAAGTCCCACCTCCCTAGCTAGACCGGCTCGTGTGATAGGCGGAACACTGATTCACACGAGCCGGTCTAGGGAGGTGGGACTTTGCACACACAGACCCAGCTCCGTGACATATGAGCGCCGGAGGACAGAGGGAGGGGAGCGCAGCAGTCGCTGCTCAAGGCGGCCTACCGGGAAATTTCCTGGTATCCCGGTTGGCCAGTCTGGCCCTGTATACGTACCTCCCTCAGTCCTTTCTGATGACACTTCCTGGTGTTCCCTTTTAAAATATTGCTAGTGTTGATTGTGAGGTTTTTGTTAAAGAGAATAGAAAACTATTGCAGCTAGTGAGCTATTGATCTGGGAAATGTAAAGAATTGCAGTGGTTACTGTTCCATGCAATAAAATAAAGTGACACAATTATTTTTGTATACAAATAAATTTCATGTGATAAATATTATTGAATTAGGAGCGCAGATGATATTTCCTTTTCCCTCCAAGGTCAGCCTAAGCTTGCCATAAAGTTCTTGTAGCTCAATATTGAGTTAGTGGAATGTTTTCAGGTGTCAAACAAGAACTCACTATTCATTGCTATATTTAAAATTAAATGATCTCAACCTTTTTTTCATTAAATATGTAGCATGGTTTCCAATTAATAGAATAAGACCGTATACATTATAGTCTGCATTTATCCCTTTTAGCTAGCCACTAAAACCTCTAACTGTTAATGTGATACACATCCATATTCATAAATGTCATAACATGACTCCTTAACCACTTCAATACAGGGCACCCCCCCCCCTTTCCTGCTCAGGATGATTTTCAGTTTTCAGCGCTGTCAGACTTTGAATGACAATTGCGCGGTCATGCAACACTGTACCCAAACTAAAGTTTTATAATTTTCTTCCCACAAATAGATCTTTATTTTGGTGGTATTTGATCACCACTGGGGGGTGCACCGAAATAGGTATTTTGGTGCCGAAACCGATACCGAAAATGATAAATACACTAGGCCGAAAACAGATACTGAAACTGACCGATACCGAAAATGACTGTTTTTAAAAAACATTTTTATACAGGAGATGGTCAGAGACTGGGGACATGGTACAGGAGATGGTCAGAGACTGGGGACATGGTACAGGAGATGGTCAGAGACTGGGGACATGGTACAGGAGATGGTCAGAGACTGGGGACATGGTACAGGAGATGGTCAGAGACTGGGGACATGGTACAGGAGATGGTCAGAGACTGCAGTTCCTATGGACGTTAGTAGATAATGGCCGACCGGCCCTCTCACCTGACCCAGCGATACCACCCTCTCAATTAGTACAGACCCCCCCAGGACAATCCCACCCCCCTCCATTACATAAAAACAGATGGGAGAACAGGTGGAGAACAGATTGCAGCAGATCGCAGCAGGCAGGAGTTAAAATAGAGAGGAGGAGGAGAAAACATGTCACTGCAGGCACAGACCTCCCCCTCAGCAACATCACTGCGCTGCTAGTCTCTCTCCACACAGAAACAGCTGCTCCGATCTCCGGCTGCTTCTCTCCTCCTCTGACAGGAGGAGGGAGGGGGGACGGGCTTGGGAAACACAGCGGCGACCATCAGGGAGAGCCGCCTCTCGACACGGACTATGAGAGGATGGAGGGGGCACTCTGGCGCTTCAGCGCTCCCACCTCTGTGGCGCCCGGGTGAACTGCACCCGCCTAGGGTCGGCCCTGACGACACCCCTGTGATGGGCGGCACCGCTCAGGCCCTGCCCCATTTTCGGCCCCATTATCGGCGTAATTTCTCTTTCTGCAAATTGCCGAAAAGGCCATTTTTGGCCGATATGTTTCGGTGCCCGAAATTTCGGTGCATCCCTAGTTTTTATTTTTTGCTAAACAAACTAAAAAATTTTTGTTTTCTGCTTCACTGATGAGTTGGCACTGATGAGTAGAATTGATGGGCACTAACAGGCGGCACTGATGATTAGGTATATAGTTACATAGTAGGTGAGGTTAAAAAAAAAAGACACAAGTCCATCAAGTCAAACCTTTTGTGTGCGATTTATATGTCAGTATTACATTGTATATCCCTGTATGTTGCGGTCGTTCAAGGTGCTTATCTAATAGTTTCTTGAAACTATCGATGCTCCCTGCTGAGACCACCGCCTGTGGAAGGGAATTCCACATCCTTGCCGCTGTTACAGTAAAGAAACCACTACGTAGTTTAAGGTTAAACCTCTTTTCTTCTCATTTTAATGAGTGGCCAAGACTATTGTTAAACTCCTGTCACAGATCAGCTGCGGAGCTGATCTGTGTCTCACCTTTACTGCTGTAGGCTGGCTGGGACCTGTTGTTTCACTAGCTTGTGTTCAGCTCTGTGCACTCTGCAGCTATGGGTGTCGCCGGCCACACCTGTTGCCTAATATATGATTCCTTCCTGCTACTTCTTGTCCAGCCCCTCATGTGCTTCCCTATTTAAATCCCTTCTAACCAGCTACTGGTTGCTTGAGCAACATTTATTTTTGAGCTCCCTTTGTGTAACCTGCCTTTTTAAACCTGACCCTTTTGTGAACTGATCTCTTGTGTACCGACCCGGCTTGTTCTGATTATGTTGTCTACAGCCCACCCTGATCTTGGCTCGCTATCCGGCTCTCCTTTTGCTTCATCCTTCCATCCTCGTCTGACAGTGTCTTCTGGTACTTCCCTAGCAAGCAGGGTGAACCCAGGGGTCGTGACCTGGGGTCAGCATGCAGCTAAGCCCAAAACCTTGTGAGGGGGTCCCTGGCAGAATACCGGCTGGCAGTCGACCAATACACAGTTCAATTCAGTATGCTGCCCGCTGAACTCCAAATGGAATAATGAGGCCCTTACTGCTACCTTGGATGACTTAATCGCATTAAGCATTCAAATAGACATTCGCTTCCAGGAGTGGGCCCTGGAGAAATCCAGAACCAGTCATCCCCCTGCTGGCCATCCAGCACAGGTAGTCCAAAGACCTGTGGGATCCTCTCAGTCTTCAACCTCTCACACGTTGGAAGAACCTATGCAGCTTGGGCGAACCCGCCTCACTCCCGAGGAACGTGCCAGACGCATGGGATTGGGCTTGTGCCTTTTACTGTGGCAATAAAGGACATCTTTTGAACTCCTGTCCAGTCCGTCCGGGAAACTCCAGGGTCTAGCTCACTCAGAAGGAGGTGATCTAGACCGATCCGTTAACTTTGTTGGCTTCCCTTGTTTTACCCTTCCCGTGGCACTCCACTGGGCTCAAAATGCCTATCAACTCTCTGCATATGTGGACTCTGTTGCTGCCGGAAATTTCATTGAACAATCTTTAGCTTCTGAGTTGGGCATTGCCTTTGTTGCCTTGGCTATACCCCTCTTCGTGACCGCAGTAGATGGCTCCTTCTTGCCTATGAGTCCCATCCGGTTTAAAACCCCTCCTATTGAGTTTTGCATTGGGGTTTTGCATGGTGAGGAGATCTTTCCTAATTCTGCCTAAATTCTGCAGTCCCATCATCCTGGCCTTCCATGGTTGCAGAAACTTGGGGTTCTCAGTGTCAGCAACAATGTATTTCCAAGTTGCTACCTCCTCCTTCCATTCCTCTGGCTGAGACCTCCACAACTCTCATGTTGCCTGCCCAATATCGGTCCTTCCGAGATGTTTTCTGCAAAAAGTCCGCTAATCGCCTTCCCCCTCACAGAGACTTTGACTGCTCCATTGATCTGTTACCTGGGACCTCTCCTCCCCGAGGCCGAGTCCACCCTCTATCTATCCCCGAGAAACAAGCCATGTCTGAATACATTCAGGAAAACCTGCAAAAGGGTTTCATCAGGAAATCTAACTCGCCTGCCGGAGCCGGGTTCTTCTTTGTAGCGAAAAAAGATGGTTGGCAAAAATATGAATGCAATCTATACACTGGGGGGAGAACCTCTGGGGGAATCTAGGATGGAAAAGGACCTTGGGGTCCTAGTAGATGATAGGCTCAGCAATGGCAGGCAATGCCAAGCTGCTGCTAACAAAGCAAACAGAATATTGGCATGCATTAAAAGGGGGATCAACTCCAGAGATAAAACGATAATTCTCCCGCTCTACAAGACTCTGGTCCGGCCGCACCTAAAGTATGTGGTCCAGTTCTGGGCACCAGTCCTCAGGAAGGATGTACTGGAAATGGAGCGAGTACAAAGAAGGGCAACAAAGCTAATAAAGGGTCTGTAGGATCTTGGTTATGAGGAAAGGTTGCGAGCACTGAACTTATTCTCTCTGGAGAAGAGACGCTTGAGAGGGGATATGATTTCAATTTACAAATACCGGACTGGTGACCCCACAATAGGGATAAAACTTTTTTGCAGAAGAGAGTTTAACAAGACTCGTGGCCACTCATTAAAATTAGAAGAAAAGAGGTTTAACCTTAAACTACGTAGAGGGTTCTTTACTGTAAGAGCGGCAAGGATGTGGAATTCCCTTCCACAGGCGGTGGTCTCAGCGGGGAGCATTGATAGCTTCAAGAAACTATTAGATAAGCACCTGAATGACCACAACATACAGGGATATACAATGCAATACTGACACATAATCACACACATAGGTTGGACTTGATAGACTTGTGTCTTTTTTTCAACCTCACCTACTATGTAACTATATGTAACTATGTTCACTCCGTCCTTGCATCGACTACAGGGGTCTTAACGCCATCACTGTGAAGAACCGATACCCTCTGTTTTTACTAAACTGGATCTTAGAGGGGCCTACAATTTTTAATAAGAATCCGGGAAGGAGACTAATGGATGGCTGCCTTTTAACACCAGGGACGAACATTATGAGTATCTTGTGATGCTCTTTGGCTTATGCAATGCCCCAGCGGTCTTCCAAAATTTGGTTAATGAGATCTTCCGCGACCTTCTGTATGTCTGTGTTATTGTATATCTGGATGACATTCTTATTTTCTCACCAGACTGACTTACCCATCGTCTTCATGTGAAAGCTGTGCTACAGCGTCTACGGGACAATTGTCTATATGCGAAATTGGAGAAATGTCTATTTGTACAAACACAAGTTCCATTTCTGGGCTACATAATCTCATCTCGGGGTCTCCTCCTGGACCCAGCCAAACTTCGGGCCATCTCCGAGTTGCCCCAGCCCTCTGGTCTTAAAGCCACCCAACGCTTTTTGGGCTTCGCCAATTACTATAGTCAATTAATTTGTAACTACTTTACCTTGGTGGCCCCTATTATATCTCTCACCTGCAAGGGTGTCAATGCTCGGCCCTGGTCCCCTGAAGCCATTGATGCTTTCCTCCAACTCAAGGCAGCCTTCCTCTCCACCCCAATTTTCCTATGTCCGGACATTACTAAACCCTTTTCTTTGGAGGTAGATGCCTCTTCAGTAGGAGTCGGTGCCATCCTGCTCCAAGCTCAGAAGGGCAAGTCTCAGCCTTGCGGATTCTTTTCCAAGAAGTTTTCTGATGCGGAGAAGAACTACGCCATTGGGGACTGTGAGCTGCTTGCTATTAAACTAGCTCTTCAAGAATGGCGACATCTTCTAGAGCAGGGGTCTCAAACTGGCGGCCCTCCAGCTGTTACGAAACTACAAGTCCCATGAGGCATTGCAAGGCTGATAGTTACAAGCATGACTCCCACTGGCAGAGGCATGATGGGACTTGTAGTTTCACAACAGCTGGAGGGCCACTAGTTTGAGACCACTGTTCTATAGGGTTCTCCCCATTCTATTACCATCTATACTGATCATAAAAATCTGCAGTATTTACAATCTGCGAAACGCTTGAACCCACGTCAAGCTCGCTGGGCCCTCTTTTTCGCCCGCTTCAATTTTAACATTACTTTTCGTTCAGGTGCCAAAAACCTTCGAGCCGATGCCTTGTCCAGGTCGTTTGATGTCAATGATTCTGAGAATTACCTAGATCCTGGTCCCATCATCCCTCCGCATCGTATTTTATCCACTACTCAGCTCCAGTCTATGCAGCCTCCTCCAGGTAAAACTTTTGTAGTTCCCGCACTTCGTCCCAAACTCCTTGCTTGGGCACATGACTCCAAGTTCTCTGGACATCCTGGCATACCTCGTACTTGTGATCATCTTCAACGTCATTATTGCTGGCCTTCTCTTAAGGATGTCAAGGAATACGTTCAAGCTTGTACGGTTTGTGTACTATCCAAATCTTCCACGTCTGCCCCTGCTGGGTTGCTACTGCCCTTACCAGTGCCCGATATACCCTGGCGTTGTATTTCCATGAATTTTATTTCAGATCTGCCTCCCTCAACAGGTTCTACAGTTATCTGGGTAGTGGTTGATCGGTTCTCCAAAATGTGTCACTTAATTCCTCTCCCAGGTCTACCTTCTGCTCCCAGTCTTGGCACAACTTTAATTAAGGAGATTTTTCGTCTTCATGGGATGCCTTCTCATATCGTCTGACAGAGGAGTTCAATTTACTGCTCGGTTTTGGAGAGTCTTGGCCAGCTACTTTGGGATTAAATTGGATTTTTCATCTGCCTTTCATTCCCAGTCCAATAGGCAAACGGAACGTGTCAATCAAAATGTAGAATGTTTTCTCCGTGCCTTCATCTCAGCCCACCAAGATGACTGGGTGGACCTTTTGCGCTGGGCAGAGTTTGCCTTAAATCATCACTCCAATGCCAGTTCTGGAAAATCTCCTCTCTTCTTAACTGTTTACGGGCAGCATCCATCTGTTCCCTTTCCTGTTCCCATTTCTCCTCTTGTACCAGCAGCAGCTGAGACCCAAAGGTCTCTCAACTCAATCTGGAAAAAAGTCTCTGGGATTCTTCATCGTCATCGCCGTCTGGCTCCTAAGTTCCTGCCTGGCGATAGAGTTTGGCTCTCTACCAAGCACATCCGACTCCGGGTGCCCTCAAATGAAACTTGCCCCTCGCTTCATTTGTCCATTTCCCTCCATCAGATCAATCCAGTTGCTTTCAAGCTCAGTCTGCCCTCTCATCTCAGGATACCCAATGCCTTCCATGTCTCCCTGCTCAGGCCACTGGTCCTCAATTGCTTTTCTCACCCCGCTCCTGTGGCTAATACCTTGGATCAGTATGAGATTAAAGAAATATAGGGACTCCGAGTACTCCCGGGGGAGGCTACTCTATCTCCTTGATTGGAAGGGCTATGGTCCGGAGGAGAGGTCTTGGGTTCCTGCCACCGATGTCTCAGCCCCACATTTGGTGACCAGATTCCATGGGAAATTTCCCTCCAAGCCAGCCCCCAGACGTGTAGGGGACCTCGTAAGAGGGGGGGTACTGTCACAGATCAGCTGCGGAGCTTATGTGTCTCACCTTTTTACTGCTGTAGGCCGGCTGGCACCTGTTCCACTAGCTTGTGTTAAGCTCTGTGCACTCTGCAGTTATGGGTGTCGCCGGCCACACCTGTTGCCTAATATGATTCTTTCCTGCTACTTCCTGTCCAGCCCCTTATGTGCTTCCCTATTTAAATCCCTTCTAACAGCTACTGGTTGCTTGAGCAACATTTTTTGAGCTACCTTCGTGTAACCTGCCTTAAACCTGACCTCTCGTGAACTGATCTCTTGTGTACCGACCCGGCTTGTTCTGATTACGTTATCTGCAGTCCGCCCTGACCTTGGCTCGCCATCCGGCTCTCCTTTTGCTTCATCCATCCTCATCTGACAGTGTCTTCTGGTACTTCCCTAGCGAGCAGGGTGAACCCAGGGGTCGTGACCTGGGGTCAGCACGCAGCTAAGCCAAAACCCTCGTGAGGGGGTCCCTGGCAGAATACCGGCTGGCCCGCGCCCAGGGGGAACCCATGTCACCTGCTCTCCTGTGGGCTGACTGTAAGTAGTACCGTGACAACTCCCTTTTGCGAAAAAAGTTTTATCCCTATTGTGGGGTCACCAGTATGGTATTTGTATATTGAAATCATATCCCCTCTCAAGCGTCTCTTCTCCAGAGAGAATAAGTTCAGTGCTCGCAACCTTTCCTCATAACTAATATCCTCCAGACCCTTTATTAGCTTTGTTGCCCTTCTTTGTATTCGCTCCTTTTCCAGCACATCCTTCCTGAGGACTTGTGGCCAGGACTGGACAGCATACTCTAGGTGCGGCCGGACCAGAGTCTTGTAGAGCGGGAGAATTATCGTTTTATCTCTGGAATTAATCCCCTTTTCAATGCATGCCATTATTCTGTTTGCTTTGTTAGCAGCAGCTTGGCATTGCATGCCATTGCTGAGCCTATCATTTACTAGGACCCCCAGGTCCTTCTCCATCCTAGATTTCCCCAGAGGTTCTCCCCCTCATTGTACAGATTGCATTCATATTTTTGCCACCCAAATACATTATTTTACGTTTTTCTACATTGAACTTCATTTGCCATGTAGTTGCCCACCCCATTCATTTGTTCAGATCTTTTTGGAAGGTTTCCACATCCTGCAGAGAAGTTATTGCTCTGCTTAGCTTGGTATCATCTGCAAATACAGAGATTGAACGGTTTACCCCATCCTCCAGGTCTTTTATGAACAAATTAAACTAGTTTGGTCCCAGCATAGAACCCTGGGGGACCCCACTACCCACCCCTGACCATTCCGAGTACTCCCCATTTATCCCCACCCTCTGAACTCGCCCTTTGTAGCCAGTTTTCAATCCATGTACTCACCCTATGGCGCATGCCAACGGATCTTATTTTGTACAGTAAACGTTTATGGGGAACTGTGTCAAATGCTTTTGCAAAATCCAGATACACCACGTCTACGGGCCTTCCTTTATCTAGATGGCAACTCACCTCCTCATAGGTTAATAGATTGGTTTGGCAAGAATGATTTTTCATGAATCCATGCTGATTACTGCTAATGATACCGTTCTCATTACTAAAATCTTGTATATAGTCGCTTATCATCCCCTCCAAGAGTTTACATACCATTGATGTTAGGCTAACTGGTCTGTAATTCCCAGGGATGTATTTTGGGCCCTTTTTAAATATTGTTGCTATATTGGCTTTTCTCCAATCAGCTGGTACCATTCCAGACAGTAGCAGTAAAAATTAGGAACAATGTTTGGTAATTACTTGACTGAGTTCCCCAAGTACCCTAGGGTGCAAGCCATCTGGTCCCGGTGATTTATTAATGTTAAGTTTCCCAAGTCTAATTTTAATTCTGTCCTCTGACAGAATTAAGGTACTGACATGTATTACTGATTGACACTGTTGTGGGCACTGACAGACGTTCCTGATGGGCACTGATTGGCATTGTGGTGGGCACCTCTCATGGGGGCAGCGCTGATAATCAATGTGCTGATTATCGGCGCAGGCCCCCCCTCTGACAGGGAGAGCCACCGATCGCGTCTCCCTGTCAGATCAAACTGAGAAGTCCTGGTTCAGGCTGTGATCAGCTGTGATTGCTCACAGTCGATCACATGGTAAGGAGCCTCTGTCAGAGGCTCCTTATCACGATCGGCGATGCAGTTTGTGTCAGACTGACACACAGCACCACTGATAGTCGAGCGGCATGTTATCCTGCTGGACGTCACATGACGCCCAGTCAGGATAACTGAACCACTGCCCGGCCGTCATTCTGCTATAGGCCGGGTGGAAAGGGGTTAAAGTGGTTGTAAACCTCAGACATGAAATTGAACAAAGCATAATCCTCTAAAGTGTGCACTTGTCTCAATTTAACCAGTTCCCGACCGCGTGCGGTACACATACTGCGGCAAGGCTGCTCTATTGCGCAAAATCCCGTATCTACATGATTTTGGGAACAGCCACAGGGGGAGCCAATCAGCGGGTCTGGCGGACTTGGCCACCCGCGATTGCTCCCCACAGAGACAGAATGGCGGTCTGCCAGTGTAATCAAGCAGACTGCCGTGCTGTCAGGCATGAACACTGTGATCTAGTGTTTCTGCTAATCGGGAATAAGGATGAGCTCAGGATCATCAGTGCTAATCACAGGCAGTGAGACATTTCCCGATGCGCAGCTGTAGAGATCGGGAAATGTCTCGCTGCCTGCGATTAGTGCTGTGCAGTGCCGACTTCCTGGCGGGCTTTGCACGTGCTGTTTGCGAACACGCCTGAGCTCATCCTTAATCAGGAACACGGATCGGTGTCCATGCAGTGAGCCCATCCCCCACACAGTAAGAAAGCACAATTGGGGAATACACTTGACCCTTTAATCGCCCCTGATGTTAACCTCTTCCCTGCCAGTGTCATTTATACAGTGTCAGTGCATATTTTTAGCACTGATCACTGTAATAATGTCACTGGTTCCCAAAAATGTGTCAAAAGTGTCAGCTAGGTGTCTGATCTATCCACTGCAATGTCGCAGTTCCGCTAAAAATCACTGATCACCGCCATTACAAGTAAAGAATAAATAAAAATGCCATAAATGTATCCCTTATTTTGTAGACGCTACATCTTTCGCGCCAACCGATCAATATACGCTTATTTAGTATTTCTTTTTTTTTTTTTACCAAAAATATGTAGCAGAATACATATTGGCCTACATTGATGAAGATATAGATTTTTTTTTTTTTTTTTTTTTATTGGATATGTCTTAAAGCAGAAAGTAAAAAAAATATATATTTTTTAAATTCATTGTTTTTCTGTTTATAGCGCAAAAAATAAAAACATCAGAGCTGATCAAATACCACCAAAAGAAAGCTCCGTTTTGTGGGGGGGAAAAAAGCCTGGTCATTAAGGGGTAAAACCTTCCGGGACTGAGGTGGTTAAAGCGGGATTCTGACCTGCGAATATTTTTTTTTTTTGTAAAAGTCAGCAGCTACAAACACTGTAGCTGCTGACTTTAAATAAGTACACTTACCTGTCCTGGGTGCCCGCGATGTCAGCCGCCCGAGGCCGACCCGTCCCTCGGCTCTTGGGTCCTGGCACCGCCATCCTAACTAAGAGGAACAGGCAGTGGAGCCTTGCGGCTTCACTGCTAGTTTCCTACTGCGCACGCGCGGCGCTCTGTGAATGGCCCCGTGGTTTTCTGGGAACACACACAGTTCCCAGAAGGCAACAGGGCCGCTCACCGAGGAGCAGGACAGAGGAATAGGAATAGGAAGAGGCAGATTAGGAAGACTGTCTAGCAACAAGGGTTCAGGTAAGTTTAAAATTTATTTTTTTTAGGGTTTTTGGTGTTTTTTTTCTCAGGGTGGCCCTCTACTTTTAAGAGCATTAAATTTTCATTTCTGTCTTCTGACCCCCAGCTGATTCACAGCCTTGGCTCTGTTCCTGTGTGCTGAGTGTGAAGGGGGTGTGTCCCTTGCTAAACTCTGTAAAGTGTAACTTTAGCTCTCCACCCCCCCCTTTTTTTTTTTTTTTTCCCTGACAGCTCCGACAAGCTTAACCACTTCAATACCAGGCACTTAGACGCCTTCCCACCCAGGCCAATTTTCAGCTTTCAGCGCTGTCGCAATTTGAATGACTATTGCGCGGTCATTCAACACTCTACCCAAACAATTTTTTTATCATTTTGTTCCCACAAATAGAGCTTTCTTTTGGTGGTATTTGATCACCTCTGCGGTTTTTATTTTTTGCGCAACAAATAAAGACCAAACATTTTGAAAAAAAAAAAACATGTTTTTCTTGGTTTCTGTAAAAATTTTTTGGAAATAAGTATGTTTTCTTCTTCAATGACGGGCACTAATATGGCTGCACTGACGGGCACTGATACGGCGGCACTGATGGGCACTGATGATGAGCACTGATAGGTGGCACTGGTATGCGGCACTGATAGGTGGCAATGGTATGCGACACTGATGGGCATTTGTAGGTGGCATTGATGGGTACTTATGGGTGGCACTGATGGTTACTGATAGGTGGCACGGATGGGCACTGATAGGTGGCACCGATGGACACTGATGGATGGCACTGATGCCCCTAAGGGTGGCATTGCTGGGCATCAGTGCTATATAATGGTGCCAATCGGTGCCCATTTGTGGGCACATGTGGACGGCCATGGGGTACATACCTGGCCATCCACATGTTGCCCCCTTCCCTGGTGGTCCTAGTGGTGATCCCTGGTGGTCCAGTGTGGTAATCTGAGGGGGGGCTGCGCTGATAAACAATCAGCGCAGACCCCCCCCTGTCAGGAGAACCGTCAATCGGCTCTCCTCTACACGGGTCTGTCAGATGCGAGTGAGGAAAAGTCGATCAACGGCTCTTCCTATTTACATCGTGATCAGCCATGATTGGACACTGCTGATCACGTGGTAAAGAGCCTCCGCCAGAGGCTCTTTACCAAGATCGGTGTAGCGGTGTGTCAGACTGACACACCGATCGCCGCGATGCAGGCGTGCGGCAGCATGTTATCCTGCTGGACGTCATATGACGCCCAGTCAGGATAACTGAACCACCGCCCGGCCGTCATCTGCTATGGGCCGGCCGGGAAGTGGTTAATACATTTCTGATGTAGAAAAGAGAATATTATAGATAAATGGCTAGAACCTATGTAGGAGGATTTGTTTCATCTGTGTATCACCTGAGGCCAGTCACTATAACTATATATATATATATACAACCACTTTGAGGCTGGATTCACACTATTGCGAATTGGATGAGAGTTTCCCCGCATCCAATTGGCATGAAAGAAGATTGTGAAAGGCTCTCAAATCTCCGAAGCAGCTTGCAAAGGAGTCCTGTGCGTCTTCTGGTACATTTCAGGGCCAAATTCAGGCAAAGATTTATCCTCGATTTGGCCCTGATATGAAAAATAGGGACACGCACTGGACCCTTGCTGCGAGCCGTATACATCTTAAATGTGAACCTAGGCTTAAGGTTCTGAAAATCCCATGGTCTTTTAAGTGCAGACTTGTTTCAGCAGCAGGTGTAGAGGTACCTAATTTTTTTTTCTATGCGTTTCAGGGTTTGCTTTCCCAAAAAAAAACCCCATAATTTTTCCAGATTGTTGTGCATGTGTGCCTTACCGCAGGGATCGCACTACCCCCCCCCCCCCCCCCCCTACAGGCAGAGACAGACTTGGACAACCAGAATCTGGATAGAGCCCTATTTTCTTTTCTTTAATGCCATCAGGGGTGTTTGCTTTGGTTCACAGTCAGACTTGAGTCTTTTTAGCCAGTCAGTCACTCCTTGTACTCCTTCACTTAACTGTCAGTGGAATTTGGGCTGAATTGTCACACAGTCTAAGCCACAGAAAGCAGTTTGGGCTAGCTTTAAGAGCAATCCGTGTGTACACCTCATCTGCTGCCTTTTCAGCTTAAGTGGGAGCCATTGGGGATGGGAGTTGGGAGTTGCAGGAGTGACATCCTCACACCCAACATCCTTTTAATCAGAAGAGCAGCTGCATTCAATCAGATGCAGCCACTGTTTGGGTAGCTGGCAGGATAGATTCTTCTATCTAAGTTTACTGTGCATGGGGGAAGTGAGGGAACTGGCTCTTTACCAGCTTAGGATGAGCTGAGTTGGGGCAGGGCCGGGCCACGGCTTCATGTCTGAATGGACACGGAGCCTCGGCTCTGGTGCCGCCATAGCAAACTGCTTGCTGTGGGGGCGCTCAACGGGAGGGAGGGGCCAGGAGTGCCATAAAAAGACCTGAGAAGAAGTATAACGTTTGTTATTTTTAACAACAAAACCCCCCAAGTCTTTAGTATCACTTTAAGTGTTACTAAACCCACAAAATCTATCTGTATATGCAGTAAAGCATGCTTGTTATACTTACTGTGGAACCTAAGGGGTTAATCCTGTGCATTGTGTAAAAAGGCTGTTTAATCCTGTCTCCTCTTATCTCCTTCTTTAACTGACTCCAATATAATTCCTGATATTTACAGAGCCAGAGGACAGTCTGTACATGCTCAGTTTGGTGTGTGTGTTGCTAGAGGTTTTTTATTTTTTTGGGAGAGTGCATGTGATCAGTATGGCCAACCAGCACTGTCCAGACAGAGGGTCACGGGTCCTGCATTCTCATAGGACAATCGTGAGAGAATGAAAACTCCGCCTACAAGCATTAACCAGACACTGACAGAAGTCACAAGACTGCTGTAGCTGCTGATATTTAGTGGTTTATATTTACCAAAATAAATGCATTTCCATGTTCTGTGTACTGTGGGAGACCAGATATAGTGAATGCAATATCCTGAGTTTAGTAACACTTTATATTGACAGGGTTGGACAAAGACTAAATGTATCTGTAGATACATTTTGTTTTTACCCATTTGTTAGTTGCCTACACAGATATCATTAGATAAGATTTGAAGTTGAACAATGGGCATAACCTAGCTGTTACAAAACAAGGGTGTCTAACCTGCGGTCAAACACAAAATCCTAAACTTGCTTAAAAACTAAGAAGACCGGAGGAGGAAATGGGGAAGAAGATATTTTTAATAAAAGACTTGTCAAAAACTGTCTACTTTTTTTTTTTTGTTAACACTACACTACTTCTTTTTTGTTTTTTTTGTTTTTGGTGAATGGGTAGGGGTACAATGTATCCCATACTCATTCACATAGGGGGGAGGCCGGGATCTGGGTTCCCCTTGTTAAAGGGGGCTTCCAGATTCTGATAAGCCCCCTGCCCTCAGACCCAGACAACCACCGGGCAAGGGTTGTCGGGAAGAGGCCCTTGTCCCCATTAACATGGGGGGCAAGGTGCTTTGGTGTGGGGGGGCGCATCGGTTGTTAAGGACACGGCAGCGGCTTCCTGGCCCCCTCCTTAGCAACCAGTTATATACAGTGTAAACATTTTTAAAAAAAATGCAAATCGCGGTAAAATGCGGTACTTGCATTTTGGATGCGGGTCCATTGAAGTCTCTTGCAAGAAACGCATTAGTGTGGTTAGAGCCTTAGAGCGGTGTAAACACATATCTATACAAGGAGTATGTTGACAAGCAGCTGAAGGTTAGGGAATGCCTCCATTACTTACAATTTTAGTGGTCAGTAGTAAGTGAAGCGGAGTGCAGTGGTGAGTAGTAGGAGAGGGGGTGAATAGTGCACAGACAGTATGCATTCGGGTCCACTAACCCACATCTGCACACCTGTCAAATTAGGTTCCCCCAAACGCATGTTTAAATGCATGGGGTGCCAATAAGAATGAATGGCAGCCCCGTGCCCTTTCACACTGGGGCGGGCGCCGGCGGTAAAACTGCACTATTTTTAGCAGCGCTATTTAGCCGCTAGTGGGGCGGTTTTAACCCCCGCTAGTGGCTGAAAGAGTTTAAACGACCGGCAAAGCGCCGCTGGTGGTTCTGCAGCGGTGCCCATTGAGATCAATGGGCAGGAGTGCTGCATACACCGCTCCAAAGATGCTGCTTGAAGGAGTTCTTTTAACGTCCTGCAAGTGTTTCACACTGGAGAGACAGGAGCGTCCCTTTTTTTAGCGCCTGTAAAGCGCCTCAGTGTGAAAGGGGTCTAAGGAACAGCACACTTTGGCTGCGATCTCCCGTTTTTAGACCGCGATTGGGGGATTTTCTCCCCCCTCTAGCTGTCATCTCAAAAAAAAATGTTCCCCCTGACTGTGTCATTAATTCACAGTGTTCTGTGAATGGAGAAACTACAAGTACCTTTGTGGTTGTCAGCTTGTAGTTCTCAATGAACTACTATGGTGCTGTTGAGCGCTCTTGTAGTTCATCGATTCTACCTGTCATTGTGTAACTGCTTACCCATACATTGTACAGGCAAACAGCTTACACTGACAAATGGTCTTCTGATCACAGGTGCAGTGCGTTCCAGGCTCCTACAGAATAAATGGTAAACGCACATTTTTTTTTTTTTTCCTGCAAAAAAAATTAGCATTTTATTTTTTTAAGTGAACTTCTCCTTTTAATTATGACGTGACCATGCTCTGTCTCTAAATAGTTCTGCCCTCCCATTTGAAACTATATGGCTGTTTTCACACTGCTATGCTGCAATTTGGCAGCAGTGCGGGTGTATCTGAGGTTTTGTGCAGTTAACCCACAGTTTCCCACAGACCTTCTATTGGGCTATGCATTTTTAGCACATTTTCTATAAGTTATGCAAGCTGCATCTTTTGGTGCGTTTTCCAAAAATGTAGGAGCTCATAGAGAGTCTATGGGAAATTGTGGGTTAACTGTGCAAAAACACCTGTACAGTCTCCTCATCCCCATTCTCTGTACTCCTATAAAGTCCCATCATCCTCAAAAACCATACCCTTATCCGAGCATGCAGTCCGGCAGGTCAGGAAAAGAGCCGGAGCGCAGCTTTTTTTTTTTTTTTTATGTGAATTGGACTTTATTTGCCACATGCAATAATTTTATGCAAATTAGTCACGTGAACATGTTATCACATCTGGCAAAAGTTAGTGAATTGACCCCCTAAGCCCTGAGAAATAAAGCCTAGTACATACTAGTAGTTTTTGTTTTCGTTTTAACCAAGCAGGGCTGAACGAAAAAAAATCTCAGGAGGACGTTAGTACAGCTATCTCCCCTGCTGTTCTACTGTGTTTTGTTGATAGAACACTCCAGTAGACCACCTTCTTTCTTTTTTTTTTTTTTTTTTTCATTCCACCAGCTTCTGTCGGACGGGCTGCAGTACACACAGGACGAATGTTGGGCGGCATCAGCCAGTTCAGTAGAAAGTCCTGTAAGGAGTAGCTTCAACCTAGTCTGTAATTTCATGGTTTATTCTCTTATTTCCTGCCCTGGAAAGTGATTGGTGAAAATAGATACCTTTTAATCCACTTTTTAGCAATCTGAAGTATATGGATGGCTGTTCTTTTCATCATCAAATAAGCAAGGAGTTTCACACCACACAGCAGCAAGACCTAGAATTACCATAATTAGAGGGAACCTTTTTGTACAGGGCACAATTAAAAAAAAAAAAAAAAAAGTAGCAAACTTTGTCATGCTATAAATTGTATTATATGATCTGTTTTCTGCTTTTTAGCAAGTATATTTTCCCCTTTGCTCCATACCAAAAAATGTGCTTACCTCCTTGAACAGCATTATTATGTAAATACGTCATCTGCTTTTATGTCTCCCCTTTAGCTCCCTATTCACACCAGTACAGCTTTGAAATCGCACTACTTCAGCACTATTTCAAAGCTGCACATCAGTGCGATTTGCACTGCTGATTTTATTGCGGCTTGCGACTTCATTTATCAGAAGTCGAATTTGAAAAGTAGTGCAAGAACGTTTTTCATAAAAGCTGCAGCATGAGTTGCGGCAATATGATCGGTTCCATTGGCGGCAATAGGGTGCGACTTGTGATTTGGAACTGTCAAATTGCATGACAAGTTGAACTGGTGTGAATGGGGGCTTATGCTATATCCCCTAATGTTCACTCCCACATTCTGTTGGGTTTACACTAGCCTATTAAACACTTGCTTTCACTAAGTGAGGAATACTAGCAATTGCATTAACCACTAAAGCTATTTCTTGCGATACGTCACTGCATTCCTTTAACTGACAATTGCACGGACATGTAACGGTGTACCCCCCCCCCCCCCCCCCACAAATAGAGCTTTCTTTTGGTGGTATTTAAATAAACACCTCTGCGGTTTTTAATTTTTTCGCTATAAACAAAAAGGTCGACAATTTTGAAAAAAAACTATTTTTTACTTTCTGCTATAAAACATGCCCAATAAAAAAAATGTAAAAAATCTAATTTCTTTATCAATTTAGGCCAATATGTGTAATGCTACATTTTTTTGTTAAAAAAATCCCAATAAGCTTATATTGATTGGTTTGCGCAAAAGTTATAGTGTCTGCAAACTGTTGGATTTTTTTATTTTTTTTCCCCCATTTTATTTTTTACTAGTAATGGCGGCGATCAGCGACTTGTAGCAGGACTGCAATATTGCAGCAGACATATCTGACACCTTATGGGGACTAGTGACACAAATACAGTGATCATTGCTAAATAATATACACGGTTACTGTCAGGGACGTCTTTAGCGCAGGGCAAACAGGGCACTTGCCCTGGGCCCAATCTTTGTTGGGGGGCCCGCGTTAGCCGTGAATTGGGGCCCCGATCACAGCTTTGCAGAGCGCACAGAGGACACGGGAGGATGTATTCCTCGCTAGCCAGCTGAGAGGGGGCGGGGCCGGGAGCTCCACTGACGCTCTGACCCCGCCCACGTGCAGCCTGTGTACTCGGAAAAGAGCTTCTGTAGTGAGAGCCAGTGATCGGAGTGGGAGTGTCAGTGGAGCTTCCGGCCCCGCCCCCTCTATACTGGCTGGTGAATACAGAGGTTCAGGGGCGGGGCCGGGAGCTCCAATGACACTCCCACTCCGAACACTGGCTCTCACTACAGGCGCTATATCCCTAGTACACAGGCTGCACGTGGGTCAGTGGAGCTCCCGGCCCCGCCCCTCTCAGCTGGCTAGCGCGGAATACATCCTCCCATGTCCTCTGTGCACTCTGCAAAGCTGTCATCGGGGCGACCATTCACGGGTGATGTGGGCCCAGGGCCCACCCAACAAAGCATCAGTGGAGCTCCCAGCTGCTTTAGTGAGAGCAGAGAGTGGAAGCCCCGCCCACACACCTGAATGTATGTAGAGAGTTTGGCTGGCCAGGTATGTCCTTACACCCATAGAATGCCTGACTGTTTAAACCCTGAGCTGTGTTATTTAACTGTAAAGCTGTGCATTGCTGAAAGTTCTCTGACCATCCCCTATATAATGTCTGCAGTCTCTGATTGTCTCCTGCAGTATGTCTGCAGTCTCTGGTAATCTCCTGCAGTATGTCTACAGTCTCTGGTAATCTCCTGCAGTATGTCTGCAGTCTCTGGTAATCTCCTGCAGTATGTCTGCAGTCTCTGGTAATCTCCTGCAGTATGTCTGCAGTCTCTGGTAATCTCCTGCAGTATGTCTGCAGTCTCTGGTAATCTCCTGCAGTATGTCTGCAGTCTCTGGTAATCTCCTGCAGTATGTCTGCAGTCTCTGGTAATCTGCAGTATGTCCGCAGTCTCTGGTAATCTGCAGTATGTCCGCAGTCTCTGGTAATCTGCAGTATGTCCGCAGTCTCTGGTAATCTGCAGTATGTCCGCAGTCTCTGGTAATCTGCAGTATGTCCGCAGTCTCTGGTAATCTGCAGTATGTCCGCAGTCTCTGCTAATCTCCTGCAGTATGTCCGCAGTCTCTGCTAATCTCCTGCAGTATGTCCGCAGTCTCTGCTAATCTCCTGCAGTATGTCCGCAGTCTCTGCTAATCTCCTGCAGTATGTCCGCAGTCTCTGCTAATCTCCTGCAGTATGTCCGCAGTCTCTGCTAATCTCCTGCAGTATTTCCGCAGTCTCTGCTAATCTCCTGCAGTATTTCCGCAGTCTCTGGTAATCTCCTGCAGTATGTCCGCAGTCTCCGGTAATCTGCAGTATGTCCGCAGTCTCCGGTAATCTGCAGTATGTCCGCAGTCTCTGGTAATCTCCTGCAGTATGTCCGCAGTCTCTGGTAATCTCCTGCAGTATGTCCGCAGTCTCTGGTAATCTCCTGCAGTATGTCCGCAGTCTCTGATTGTCTCCTGCAGTATGTACACAGACTCTGATTGTCTCCTGCAGTATGTCCGCAGTCTCTGTTAATCTCCTGCAGTATGTCCGCAGTCTGATTGTCTCCTGCAGTATGTACACAGTCTCTGATGGTCTCCTGCAGTATGTACACAGTCTCTGATGGTCTCCTGCAGTATGTCCGCAGTCTCTGAGTGTCTCCTGCAGTATGTCCGCAGTCTCTGTCTCCTGCAGTATGTACACAGTCTCTGATTGTCTCCTGCAGTATGTCCGCAGTCTCTGAACCTCTCCTGTAGTATGTGTATTAATGTAAACACTGTGTTACAAATGATCTAAAAATAAACTAAATTGTCACACTAGACAGCGCTAATGTTGAGCAGTTATCAGCTAAAACATGCGGCCAACAACACATGCAAAGGAAAATCCTGTAAAAGAAAGTCCCTTAGGAGAAAGTCCCTGGTAAAGGGCAGTGATGTAAAGTTCAGGGTGTAGTTCAAAAATATTAATCAGGTGATCATGAAAACATTCCTCAGCATGCACCTTCCACCGATCACTAGGAATTCCACCCGGTGCGACCACTCTCCCCCTAGGGAGTTAAACTCACCGGAATTGGGAAGTAATAGAGCATTCAGAATATTAATCCTTTGCCAGCAACTTGTTGTTAACATCACTCATGAAGGGTCACGGATTTTCAGGGCTCATAGTAAATCAAAAAGCGGAAAGAAAAGTGCACATAGTGTAATCCTGTTTATTGACTGTATACCCTTCCACATATAAAAAAAGCAACCCCCCTTCAATAAATACACGTACATCAATTAACTTAAAAAAGAGCAATCAATCAAGCAAGCAGGTAGTGAGACTGTAAACTTCACCATGAGACGCCAGCGCCGCTACACAGGAGACGATGGTCACTTCCTGGTTGTGCAGTTGGCTCAGGTGGAGCGCACACGTCACTTCCTACGTCGTGTAAGCCACGCCCTGACGCGTTTCGCCATATCCTGACTTCGACGTACCTATTACATGATCTGGTGCAGAGCGGCCACTCTGCCGCAGTATATTTGCGTGGCGCAGTTGTGAAGAGGTTAATGTAACTTTGTCTTGTCTTTTTTATATTGTCCGTAATAAACCAGAGCAAGAAAATGTTTTTTGTAAGCAGCAGAAGTCTGTGTGTGTGTATAATATATAAATATAATTTTTTTTTTTATGCTTTTCTAGAGTTTGGGGCTTCCAATTACAGAGGAGCAGATCCAGGAAATGGAGACTAACTTGGAGAACATAGACTTCAAAATGGCAGCTGAGGAAGAGAAACTCTTGCGGCATGATGTCATGGCTCATGTGCATACATTTGCACATTGTTGTCCTCGAGCTGCGCCCATTATTCATCTCGGAGCCACTTCCTGTTATGTGGGTGACAACACAGTGAGTATGCCATGCTTAGTAAGCCTTGCCTATAGAAAGTTGGATGATATTTAAAAGCATCTACAGGTGCATCTCAAAAAATGTGACTATCAAAAAGTTAATTTTGTTTCGGTAAGTCAATTTAAAGTGAAACTCCTATGTTATGTTATAAAGATTCAGTACACACAAAGTGATGAATTTCAAGCATTTTTCTTTTAATTTTGATGCTTATGGCTTACAGCTAGTGAAAACCAGAAATTCAGTATCTCAGAAAATTTAGAATATTGTGAAAAAGTTCAGTCTTGTAGACTCCATGGTGTCACATTTCTAATCAGCCAATTTTAAAGTGGTTGTAAAGTCAGAAGGTTTTTTATCGTAATGCATCTTTGCATTAAGATAAAAAAAACATCTGTGTGCAGCAGTCACCCCCCAGCTCCCCCTAGTGTTTACCTGAGCTCAATCTTCCTCCAGTGATGTCCACGAGTTCCTCGGCCACCCGGGGCTCTCCTGATTGGCTGAGACACAGCAGTGGCACCATTGGCTCCCACTGCTGTCAATCGGTCAGTTAGCCAATTGGGAGAGAGAGGGGGTAGGGCAGAAACGGGGCTCCCTGTATAAATGGACACAGGGAGCTGTAACTCAGCTCTGGTGCCCCCATAGCAAGCTGCTTGCTGTGGGGGCACTCGACAGGAGGGGTGGGCCAGAAGAGCTGAAGAGGGACCAGAAAAGAGGAGCGTCTGGGCTGCCCCGTGCAAAACTACTGCACAGAGTAGAAAAAGACAAGATGGAGGAAT
The DNA here is from genome assembly GCA_037952925.1 of Lithobates clamitans. NCBI lineage: Eukaryota > Metazoa > Chordata > Amphibia > Anura > Ranidae > Lithobates > Lithobates clamitans. The sequence continues at coordinate 215,510 of JBBGZY010000209.1, forward strand.
CCAAACAGGCAAACACCACATCCCAATGAAGAAATTTCAAAATTTGAAAAAAGGGGGGGAAAGAGGTAAAAAACCTCGGGACTTTTAAGGTGTTGAAGTCAAAGGATCAAAAATTGTCGGGTTGCGTAAAATTGAAATCATTTTATTTTGATAGAAAGATAAACATGAGAAAGAAAATTGCATCGATATCCCAAGAAAACATTGAATTTGTGAAGCTTAGCAAAGCACTACCACTCTCGACATGTTTCACTCGATAGTTTCTTCAGGAGATTGATGGTGTGACTTTTTTGTTATATACTGAGAATGAAAAAGGCATAAATACATTTCTCAAGAACGTATTCAAAAATACATAAATAAAGACATACAAATTTAGCATAGAATAGTCTACGCATAGGTTACTAGAAATACTAAAGCAAAAAGACATCAAAAAGGCATCAAAACCACATGAGCACAAAAACGAGCCAAGCTTACCAGGACTGCTTAAGATCAATTAGTAGTGTGGATGTAGCGATAAAATCAACATATCATCCCTACTGTCCCGCTTAGGCACCTTAACCGTTTGCAGAGAAACGCTAACGGGGTAATATTTCTATAAAGAAATATATGAAACAAAGATTTAATAAAAGGAGTGTGAAGGTTGGCCAGTGCATAGGACATCTGAAAGTACCTATACCACTAGTCAAACAAGAAAAATGAATTACATTGATGTGGTTGAGAAAATAGAATCAATAGAGGTTAATCTGGTCTTAATGGTAGTCAAAGACTAAAGGTAATCCCCTTGGTGCCGGAAGTCACAGAAACCAGGAAGGTTCAGGGGAAGACCGGACATCTCAGGTCAAAATAGACCTATTGGGTAGTGTCGTATATAGTAATTGGGATAACCAAAAATATCAAAATGGTAGAGTCATAGAGGGGAAGAGGGTCTTACCAAATGTATTGAAGGAGGGTTTAGAGAGGTCCCTGAAGCTGGGATGCTGGTGCCCAATGACACAGGGTGGAGAGAACACCAAAACGAACTATGCAGAAAAACGGGGCAAACGGACTGGTCACATGAGTGGTTAACATGTAAACCAAGTGAGTGCCCCAGGCGCCCATACAAACAGTAGCTGCGGTGGCCAGCGGGGAATGCATAACACATAGGGATGACAGATATAGGAATGCTAAGTTAGGTAGTAAATATAAAGCTATATAGCATTATTAAATAAGATTCTGCAGTCAACTGGTTTTGTCTGGCTAGTTGGGAGTAGTCATGTGTTTGTACATAAATTTATACATAAATAATCTGAATTACATAATACCTAACTTAAAAACAGCTGAAAAAAGACTAGAGAAGTTAGGGAAACAGGATAAGGGGGAGAGATAAAGGGATGGAGGAAGGAGAAAAGGGGGGGGGGGAGGAGGGGAGGGAGAAAAAGGGAAAAAACGGGAGGGGGGGAGGGGATGAGAGGGGAAAAAGAGAAGGAAAGGAGTGAAGTGGTAAAGGGTGGGGGGGGAAGGGAAGTGGAAGAAAACAAAATTTATTTAGATTTAAAGAAAGGGCTTGAAACTCAAGGCGTCATTGAGGCCTGGGGATTTGAGGGCAGAAAGGTCAGAAATCCAGCCTGCCTCACGCTGTAAAATCTTATTGTCACCCCCTCTGTCATTTGGGGGGGACATCTTCCAGGGTAAAGAGATGCATGTAGGTGTCATCGAAATTGTGATAGAGGCCCATATGATGGCTAATGGGCGTCTCCATTTTCTTCCCACACACCAGGGAAACATGGTCCCTGATGCGGTGGAAGAAAGGGCGTTTTGTCTTGCCGACATAAAAAGCACCACAGCCACAAACCATGATGTAAACTATACCCTCAGACTGACAGGTAACCAAAAAATTGGGCTTGTAGAGGCGACCGTTGGGCAGGTTAATGTGGCTGGATGCATATAGATGACGGCAGAAGTTGCATCTATAACAGGGCCTGGTGCCCCGAGATCTGGCCTTGATGAGTGGTTTGGGAGCGTAGTGACTATGCACCAGCGTGTCTCGTAATGACTTGGATCTCCTGAAACTTATTTCTGGGAAATCTGAGATGTTTAGAGACTTTCGCATCCCCATTAAGGAGGTACCGGTATTTTTCAAATATAGCCCGTACTTGCTCATGTTGACCAGAAAATAGTGTAATTAGTCTAACCCCCAAGTTGGACATTGGGGTTTGCCTGTCATGAATCAATACCGATCTGGTTTTGTTCTTGGCCTTTTAGGTTGGCTTTTTTGAGGCATCTGTTACTGTAACCCCGGAGCCGCAGTCGTGACTGCAGTGCCCTAGCCTCGGACTTAAAATGGGCATCCTCGCTACAGTTACATCTAAGTCTGAGGTATTGCCCATAAGGTATACTTGCTATCAGAGGGGCTGGGTGAGAACTGGTGGCATGAAGCAGGGTATTTCCTGCCAGGGTTTTACGATGAAGTGTTGATCCAATATCTCCACCCTGGTTCACGAAAATCTGAATGTCCAAGAATGTAAGTTGTGATTGACTCATTTCCTTAGTGAATTTAAGTTTAAATTCATTCACTTTAAGGCTTTCAAAAAAAGCCAAAAGATCCTCCTTTTGGCCCATCCAGATAAAGACTACGTCATCAATGTTCGTCTCCAGATGGGAATCTGGTCAATGAAGGATTGCAAATCGTCTCTGTGAAAGATGTCGCTCCCACCCTCCCAGATACAGGTTGGTGTAGGAGGGGGCACACATGGTCCCCATAGCCACCCCCTGTATCTGGAGGTAGTGGGAGCCTCCAAAAAGGAAGATATTGTGGGTCAAAATAAAACTGAGTAAATTCAGGATGAAAACATTGTAACCCCTGGGTGCTTCATTACTCCCGAAATGAAGCCCTCCACAACTCCAACCCCAACATCATGGGGGATGGAGTTGTAGAGGGCCTCAACATCCAGAGCAACCAGCCAGGAGCCCTCTGGGACCGAAATACCATCCAATGCTCTAAGAAGGTGCCTGGTGTCCTGTAAATAGGACGCCAGGCCCTCTACGTGGGGTCTCAGAAAATCGTCAATGAGTGTGCTTGCATTTTCGGTGAGGCACCCATTACCCAAAACTATGGGGCGCCCTGGTTACTGCAGAGGAGGCAAGTAAAACATGTTTGTTTATTTTTAGAGGAAAAATTTTAAAAAGGAGACATTATAATCACTTTTAAGTGAAGTTCCACCCAAAAATTGAACTTCTGCTTTAAGTACTTGTAAAAGTACTTTCTTTTTTTGGGAGGGGGAGTGGGTAACTCGTTTTCATAGGTACCCAGCTCCCACTTTCTCTCCTGGCGCAGCGCCAAGCGGAAGTTCACCTCTCCCCCCTCCCTGCAGTCTTCTGGGACACATCCCTGGTCCCAGAAAATTGCCTGGTCATGCGCGACTCGCGCTTGAGCAGTGCGCGCCCACACTTGTAATGCCGTGTTAACTCTAACTCAAAACACCTGTAAAGGCTTCCTGGGCCTTTAAATAGTCTGTCTGGTTCAGTAGGTTACACAAACATTGGTAAGACTGCTGACTTGACAGTTGTCCAGAAGACAGTCCATGTCACCCTCCACAAGGAGGGTAAGTCACAAAAGGTAATTTCTAAAGAAGCTGGCTGTTCAGAGTACTGTATCCAATCATATTGATGGAAAGTTGAGTGGCGTGCTGTTGACTAAACTTTCTTGCCACTTCCTGCATGCAGCTAGCCTACCTGGAGTAGGTAATAGCCTCCCGCTATCTCTGCCTTCGTGTATAATGGGCCATTTTTCATGTCTGACAGACATCCTGCACTTGTTTCTTAACCTGTCCCATCTCTGCCTTGTTCAGCCAGCAGGACATCTCATTCAGCCTTTGAGTCCAGCTCCAGCAGACCTCTTTCCTGATTCCTGTTCCACCTCCCTCTCTCTGTGTAGCTGTAGACTTAAAGTGATGCTAAAGTCTTTGGTTTTTTCGTTTAAAAATAACAAGCATGTTATACTTGCCTGCTCTGTGCAGTGGTTTTGCACAGAGCAGCCTAGGTCCTCCTCTTCTCAGGTCCCTCGTTGGCACTCCTGGTACCTGCCGCTTGTCCCCACAGCAAGCAGCTTGCTATGGGGGCACCCAAACTGCAGCTCTGAGTGTCCATTTTGACACAGAGCTGTGGTTCTGCCCTGTCTGTGTGTCTCTGTCTGTCTGTCTGTCTCTCTGTGTGTCTCTCTCTCTCTGTCTCTCTCTCTCTCTGTGTCTCTCTCTGTGTCTCTCTCTGTGTCTCTCTCTCTGTGTCTCTCTCTCTGTGTCTCTCTCTCTGTGTCTCTCTCTCTGTGTCTCTCTCTCTGTGTCTCTCTCTCTGTGTCTGTGTCTCTCTCTCTGTGTCTCTCTCTCTGTCTCTCTCTGTCTCTCTCTCTGTCTCTCTCTCTGTCTCTCTCTCTGTCTCTCTCTGTGTCTCTCTCTCTGTCTCTCTCTCTCTCTCTCTCTCTCTCTCTCTCTCTCTCTCTCTCTGTCTCTCTCCTCTCTCTCTGTCTCTCTCTCTCTCTGTCTCTCTCTCTCTCTCTGTCTCTCTCTCTCTCTCTCTCTCTCTGTCTCTCTCTCTCTCTCTCTTCTCTCTCTGTCTCTCTCTCCTCTCTCTGTCTCTGTCTCTGTCTCTCTCTCTCTCTGTCTCTCTCTCTCTGTCTGTCTGTCTCTCTGTCTGTCTGTCTGTCTCTCTCTCTCTCTGTCTGTCTCTCTCTCTCTCTGTCCTGTCTCTCTCTGTCTCTGTCTCTCTCTGTCTCTGTCTCTCTCTGTCTCTGTCTCTCTCTGTCTCTGTCTCTCTCTCTGTCTCTGTCTCTCTCTGTCTCTGTCTCTCTCTGTCTCTCTCTGTCTCTGTCTCTCTCTGTCTCTGTCTCTCTCTCTGTCTCTGTCTCTCTCTCTGTCTCTCTCTCTCTCTCTCTCTCTCTCTCTCTCTCTCTCTCTCTCTCTCTCTCTCGCATTGGCTCACTGACTTTGATAGCAGCGGGAGCCAATGGCGCCCGCGGCTGACTCAGCCAATGAGGAAGAGTCCTGGACAGCCGAGCCTCTCGTGCGACATCTCTGGATCGAGGATGGGCTCAGGTAAGTATGAGGGGGGCTGCTGTACACAAGGTTTTTTTATCTTTATGCTTTAATATAAAAAAACCTTTTTCTTTAAGCTGGGCATGCACTGATAGGAATCTGTAAGAATCCTGCATCCACACCATACAGTGCAGATGGACAAATCTGCAGTGCCTACTATTATAACCTGACAGCTGGTGGGAAAGGCTGCTAGAACACCTGATCAGTGATTGCATCTCATGGATGCAGGGGCTGTTTGGCTGATACTTTTCCACCCAACTACTTCCATTTTTCAGTCGAAGGGTGTTGGGTGGAAGGGTGCCAACAGGGTCACCCATGAAGCAAATGGCTAGCTTTAGTTCTTCTATTTCCCTGACTTGTTCTCACTCCTTATATACAGCAGGCCTGATTTTTTTTTTTCCCATATAGATATTTACTGAGACCTTTTTTCTCAACCCTAAAACCTGCTAAGTGCCATAGAGTTTCTGCGTAATGTCCTCCTCCCTCTGTCAGAGCTACTGTTGACATTGGGACAATCTTTCCAGCATTACCATACTGCCTGACCCTGCAGTTCACAAGCTACCCTTGTCCCTGCTGCAAGAGTACATTCCCCAGAATGACTGTGAACATACTGCCTGCAGATTAATAATGAGAACTGCCTAATCTCCTTCTTGGAGAAATTGTCTGTGTTCTGAGTACAAGTACAGCTGGCTTGCATTTTTTTTAACTTTGTTGGGAGTAGGAGTGGAGCTCTCTGGTCAAAAAAAAATTGAAGGAACACTTTGAAAACACATCAGATCTCAAAGGGGTAAAATATCAAGCTGGATATCTATACTGATATGGACTGCGTTATGTCTTAGGAACTAAAGGGTGCCACATCGTTTGATGGAAATGAAAATTATCAACCTACAGAGGGCTGAATTCATCATTTTTTTTTTCACTTAGATTTTCGTGGTGTTTTTTCAGTAGGCTAGTCCATTTTGCTGAAATTTTTCATTGCAGCAACACAAAATGGTAATTTGTATGGCTCCTATGTGCTTGTATGCATGACTGACCACGTTGGGGCATGCTTCTAATGAGATGACAGATGGTGCCCTGGGGTATTTCCTCCCAGATCTGGACCAGGGCATCACTGGGGTGCAACCTGGTGGCGTCGATTGGACCAAAACATAATGTCCCAGAGGTGTCTTGTTGGATTTAGGTCAGGTGAGCGTGGGGGCTATTAAATGGTATCAATTCCTTCATCCTCTAGGAATTGGCTGCATGCTCTCGCCACATGAGGCCGGGCATTGTAGTGCACCAGGAGGAACCCAGGACCCACTGCACCAACGTAGTGACAATGGGTCCAAGGATTTCATCCCGATATCTAATGCTAGTCAGGGTGCCATTGTCTAGCCTGTAGAGGTCTGTGCGTCCTGCAATGAATATGCCTCCCCAGACCATCACTGACCCACCACCAAACTGGTCATGCTGAAAGATCTTACAGGCAACCTAACGTTCTCCAGACCCTTTCACGTGTGTGCTCAGGGTGAATAGCACAGGGCACCAGTGGCAGACCTGCTAATTCTGGTGTTTTAATGGCAAATTCCAGTCCAGCTCCACAGTGCCGGGCAGTGAGCACAGGGCCCACTAGAGGACCTCGGGCCACCCTCATGAAGTCTGTTTCTGATTGTTTGGTCAGACATTCACACCAGTGGCATGCTAGAGGCCCTTTTGTAGGGCTCTGGCAGTCGTCATCCTGTTCTTTCCTTGCACAAACTAGCAGATACCGGTCCTGCTGATGGCTTAGGGACCTGCTAATCTTTTACGGCCCTGTCTAGCTCTCCTAGAGTAACTGCCTGTCTCCTAGAATCTCCCCCATGCTCTGGAGACTGTGCTGGGAGACACAGAAAACCTTCTGGCAATGGCCCGTATTGATGTGCCATCCTAAAGGCCTTTTTTTTTGCCCAAATAATAAATTAGACAAGTTTGTAGTCATCAAAGATCTACATCTATATACACGAAAACTCTGACTTTAAAGTATGTTCAAAAAGGAGAAACCAGGAACTGAAGGCTGTCGCACATTCAGTGAGCGACAGGCTTTAGATAACCTAAACTCCTTATTGGAGGAAAATGAACCGCCAGACCTCATCGATACAATCGATTTGGAATCCCTTCTCAATCCATCTGAGAATCCTTCCAAGGGTGTACCACCAATTAAGTCCTCTTCAAAGAAAACCTCTTCTTTATACCCTGCTCCCAGTTCTAACCATGGCATAGCTACTTTTTTGAAAATGGCCTGTCAGGAAATCAAGTCCTTAGATCCCACACCATCCCACACCATCTCATCTAGGTAATCTTACTAAAAATGAAAAAACAGCTTTACAAAATCTGTCAAATAATCATGTGATTTACTATTAAACCCAGTGACAAGGGGGGCAACATTGTCCTTATTAACTATGAGCACTATAGCCAAATGTGTATCAACATACTAAGTAATCGTGAGTGGTATCGTCCCGTTGGGTCTGACATTGTGGAGGCTTTTAACAAACAAACAATTCTATTATTTTGTAGATGATGCCTTTGAAAACAATGTTATCTCTAAACAAACTTGGGACTTCATTCGTGTCCCCTACCCTAGAGTGGCAACTTTCTACTCATTGCCAAAAATACACAAAAATGCTTTGAACCCAACTCGGTAGACCAATACTTTCTGGCAATGGTGCCATTACCGAAAATCTATCACGACTAATGGATGAACACATTAGGGATGCACCGAATGGATTTTTTGGTGCCGAAACCGATACCGAAAATACATTTTCCCTGATCCCGAAAACCGATACCGAAAAGGCACCGAAACAGAAAAAGGCTTTTTTTTTATATATTGCCCAAAAAAATTATTAGCTATACAAAATTGTGTTACATTCGTATTTGTTATATTATTTATATTCAACTTAATCATTAATTTTATGAAGAAAAGAATACTACAATCCAGTAATGTCAAAAAGTACTTTAACCACTTGCCGACCGGGCCATTGCCGAAAGACGGCAACAGCGCGGTCGGCTAGTTCTGGGTGGACGTCCATGGACGTGATTCCAGAATGATGCTCCCGCGCGCCCCCTGGGGCGCGCACTCGGGAACATCCGTGACCGCCGGGTCCAGAGGACCCGGCGCATCACGGATTACGGTAAATAGCCGCTGATCGCGGCCGTTTACCACGTGATCGTTCCGTCAAATGACGGAGCGATCACATGTCAACAGACCGGCGTCATCTCATGACGCCGGTTCCTCCCTCCCCTCTCTGTACCGATCGGTACAGTGCGAGGGGAGAGGGGGAGGGATCGGATGGCAGCACCGCTGTGGGCTGCATGTGTAGTGCCCACAGCGGTGCTCAGTGACATTTGCAGTCACATCCATCCATCCCTCAATGCTCAGCCAACCCTGCAATACTCTGCATAACACCCTGTAATACTCTGCATAACACCCTGTAATACTCTGCATAACACCCTGCAATACTCTGCATAACACCCTGTAATACTCTGCATAACACCCTGCAATACTCTGCATAACACCCTGTAATACTCTGCATAATACCCTGTAATACTCTGCATAACACCCTGCAATACTCTGCATAACACCCTGCAATACTCTGCATAACACCCTGTAATACTCTGCATAACACCCTGCAATACTCTGCATACCACCCTGCAATACTCTGCATACCACCCTGCAATACTCTGCAATAACACCCTGCAATACTCTGCATAACACCCTGCAATACTCTGCATAACACCCTGCAATACTCTGCATAACACCCTGCAATACTCTGCATAACACCCTGCAATACTCTGCATAACACCCTGCAATACTCTGCATAACACCCTGCAATACTCTGCATAACACCCTGCAATACTCTGCATAACACCCTGCAATACTCTGCATAACACCCTGCAATACTCTGCATACCACCCTGCAATACTCTGCATACCACCCTGCAATACTCTGCAATAACACCCTGCAATACTCTGCAATAACACCCTGCAATACTCTGCATAACACCCTGCAATACTCTGCAATAACACCCTGCAATACTCTGCAATAACACCCTGCAATACTCTGCAATAACACCCTGCAATACTCTGCATAACACCCTGCAATACTCTGCATAACACCCTGCAATACTCTGCAATAACACCCTGCAATACTCTGCATAACACCCTGCAATACTCTGCATAACACCCTGCAATACTCTGCAATATACCCGGGCACTACTCTGCAATATACCCGGGCACTACTCTGCAATATACCCGGGCACTACTCTGCAATATACCCGGGCACTACTCTGCAATATACCCGGGCACTACTCTGCAATATACCCGGGCACTACTCTGCAATATACCCGGGCACTACTCTGCAATATACCCGGGCACTACTCTGCAATATACCCGGGCACTACTCTGCAATATACCCCGCAATACTCTGCAATATACCCCGCAATACTCTGCAATATACCCCGCAATACTCTGCAATATACCCGGCAATACTCTGCAATATACCCGGCAATACTCTGCAATATACCCGGCAATACTCTGCAATATACCCGGCAATACTCTGCAATATACCCGGCAATACTCTGCAATATACCCGGCAATACTCTGCAATATACCCGGCAATACTCTGCAATATACCCGGCAATACTCTGCAATATACCCGGCAATACTCTGCAATATACCCGGCAATACTCTGCAATATACCCGGCAATACTCTGCAATATACCCGGCAATACTCTGCAATATACCCGGCAATACTCTGCAATATACCCGGCAATACTCTGCAATATACCCGGCAATACTCTGCAATATACCCGGCAATACTCTGCAATATAGCCCGCAATACTCTGCAATAGCCCGCAATACTCCGCAATTTTTAACCAGTTCCCGCCCACAGTCATATGACGTCCTTGACTTTGAGCGGGTATATCTGAATGATGGGTGCAGCTACAGGCATCATTCAGATATCAGCTTTTTCAGCCAGCGATTTCCTACACCATAGGAATGATCATAGCTGCTGTTCCACTGCTTGATCATTCTTATGGGAGGCGAGAGGGGACGCCCCCCCCCCTTCCCGCCACCCTCCGGTGCTTCTACCGACTCACCGCTACGATCGAAGCCAAGATCGTTTTTTTTTTATTATTATTTCATGCTTCCCAGCCTAGAGGTGAGATGTGGGGTCTTATTGACCCCCATATCTCACTGTAAAGAGGACCTGTCATGCCATATTCCTATTACAAGGATGTTTACATTCCTTGTAATAGAAATAAAAGTGATCAAAAAAATTTTGGGGGGGGGAAAAAGTGTCAAACTAAAATAAATAAAGTAAAATAAACAATAAAAAAAAAAAAAAAATTTTTAAAGCGCCCATGTCCGTGTGCTCGCATGCAGAAGCGAACACATACGTAAGTCCCGCCCACATATGAAAACGGTGTTCAAACCACACATGTGAGGTATCGCTGCGATCGGTAGAGCGAGAGCAATAATTTTGGCCCTAGACCTCCTCTGTAACTCAAAACATGTAACCAGGAAAAAATTTTAAAGCGTCACCTATGGAGATTTTTAAGTAGCGACGTTTGGCACCATTCCACAAGCGTGTGCAATTTTGAAGGGTGACATGTTGGGTATCTATTTACTCGGCGTAACTTCATCTTTCACATTATGCAAAAACATTGGGCTAACTTTACTGTTTTGTTTTTTTTTAAAGCACAAAACTGTTTCTTTCCCCAAAAAAACGCGTTTGAAAAATTGCTGCACAAATACCGTGCGAGATAAAAAGTTGCAACAACCGCCATTGTATTCTCTAGGGTCTTTGCTAAAAAAAATATATATAATGTTTTGGGGTTCTATGTAATTTTCTAGCAAATAAATTATGATTTTTACATGTAGGAGAGAAATGTCAGAATTGGCCTGGGAGCTCCAGAACGCCTGAAGGTGCTCCCCTGCATGTTGGGCCTCTGTATGTGGCCACGCCGTGTAAAAGTCTCACATATGTGGTATCGCCATACTCGGGAGTAATAGCAGAATGTGTTTTGGGGTGTAATTTGTGGTATGCATATGCTGTGTGTGAGAAATAACCTTCTAATATGACAATTTTGTGAAAAAAAAAAAAGAAAAAAAAAAATCTTGATTTTGCAAAGAATTGTGGGAAAAGATGACAATTTCAAAAAAACTCACCATGCATCTTTCTAAATACCTTGGAATGTCTTCTTTCCAAAAAGGGGTCATTTGGGGGGTATTTGTACTTTTCTGGCATGTTAGGGTCTCAAGAAATTAGATAGGCCGTCAGTAATTCAGGTGTGATCAATTTTCAGATATTGGCACCGTAGCTTTTGGACTCTCTAACATTCACAAAGACCAAATAATATACACCAAGTTGTACTTATTTTTACCAAAGATATGTAGCGGTATAAATTTTGGCCAAAATTTACGAAGAAAAATTACTAATTTGCTAAATTTTATAACAGAAACAAAGAAAAATTCATTTTTTCACCAAATTTTCAGTCTTTTTTCTTTTATAGCGCAAAAAATAAAAAACCCAACGGTGATTAAATACCACCAAAAGAAAGCTCTATTTGTGTGAAAAAAAGGATAAAAATTTCATATGGGTAAAGTGTTGTATGACTGAGTAATTGTCATTCAAAGTGTGAGAGCACCGAAAGCTGAAATTTGGTCTGGTTAGGAAGGGGGTTTAAGTGCCCAGTGGTCAAGTGGTTAACCATTTAAGGACTAGCCTCGTTTTGGATTTTAGGTGTTTACATGCTTAAAACAGTTTTTTTTTGCTAGAAAATTACTTAGAACCCCCAAACATTATATATTGTTTTTTTTCTAACACCCTAGAGAATAAAATGGCGGTCATTGTAATACTTTTTTTCGCACTGTATTTGCGCAGCGGTCTTTTAAGCGCACTTTTTTTGGGAAAAAAATTCACTTTTTTGAATAAAAAAATAAAACAACAGTAAAGTTAGCCCAATTTTTTTTATATTGTGAAATATAATGTCACGCCAAGTAAATTGATACCCAACATGTCACGCTTAAAAATTGCGCCCGCCCGAGAAGTGGCGTCAAACTTTTACCCTTAAAAATCTCCATAGGCAACGTTTAAAAAATTCTACAGGTTGCATGTTTTGCGTTACAGAGGAGGTCTGGGGCTAGAACTATTGTTCTCGCTCTACTGGTCGCCGCGATACCTCACATGTGTGGTTTGACCACCGTCTTCATATGTGGGCGCTACTCACATATGCGTTCGCTTCTGCGCGCGAGCTTGGCGGGACAGGGCAATTTAAACATTTTTTTTTCTTATTTATTTTACTTTTATTTTATTTAATTTTTCAGTTTAAAAAAAAAATAAAATTGGATCACTTTTATTCCTATTACAAGGAATGTAAACATCCCTTGTAATTGAAAAAAGAATGACAGGTCCTCTTAAATATGAGATCTGGGGTCAAAAAGACCTCAGATCTCATATTTGGACTTAAATGCAATAAAAGAAAAAAAAAAAAAAAGTCATTTGAAAAAATGTGCCTTTTAAGAGGCATGGCCGGAAGTGACGTTATGACGTCGCTTCCGCCCTACAGTGTCATGGAGACGGGTGGGGGCCATCTTACCCTCACTCTTCTCCATGCACAGCCACTGACAGGACGCGATCGCCTCCGCTGCTACCGACGGCACCGGATCGCGGTGGGAGGGGGGGACCCTCTTCCGCCACCGATAAAAGTGATCTCGCGGCGAATCCGACCGCTGCACGAAAACGGGGATACCAGGGTTATGGCAGCTATAACCCAGTGGTGCTCAGCCAATCACAGCAAGCAATGTAGACTAGTCTGTGTTTATGGAAGTCACGGCCCATACCTGGAACACAGTGCGGTATAGTACTGTAGTATGTAGACAGCCACAGATACAGAACATACAGTTTTGCATTTGCACATGCAGTGTGCTGACAGTTTAGGGAGAGACCTAGTTTGGCCCAACAGCAACAAACTATGCTACAGTAGTTCAAAAGCTGGAGTTCTCTCTTAAATTGAAGTGCAAAAAACTGTAGAAGAACTACAATGAACAACCAACAAATGGCACAACTAGACAATTGGAACATACTAGGTAGTCAGTCATACTATGTTGTATGTTCCAAATGTCCAATAGCACAGTCCAATACCAATTAATTTACTATGTTCAACATGGTAAAAGAATTGGTTTGTGCTACAGATTTTTAAATCTATTTCAGTAAAAGTGGCAGATTTCGCATTAAAGCGGAGCTCCACTGGCTATTTTTTTGGTAAACATTAACATAATCACAAATAGACATTTGCAAACTCACTTTTTTTGTAGATTTAATTTGCCCGATGTCCGCTTTCATAGTACAGAAGAACTTACAAAAAATCTGGACGGCCGTTTTCATCTTGCTTGTGGGCATGTGAAGCCCACAAGCATTTACTTCCTTCTTCCCTTGATGCTGAGCTACCAGTATGCCTTGCTCGTTCCTGTGCATGCTCAGTAGTAGCAATCTGGAGAGCCATAAAGTTCATGGTTGCCATCACAACGGGCTGCGTCGCAGGACATTCCCGCCCCCTTGTGATGGCAAAAAAAAAAAAACTGTACACAAAAAAAGCAGAGGAAGCAAATACCATTACGAGGAGAGAGCGGCAGAGGACAGATAAATCGCGTCACTTCCGAAATTGAAATCCCGCAATAACTCGCGGCAGACCTCCGCAGTGACTCCTGGGAACAATGACACAAGCTCCCAGGAGCCAGTGCGGCTAAAAGGAAATTACGAAATAGCTGCAAAATACCCGCCCATATCCGCAGAATCCACAGACAGGAAATAGAAAGGAAGATCTGCAAAACACAGGTACAGTTAAAAAAAAAAAAGAAGTTCCGTTTATAAATTAGTACATTGATGTAATCTGATTGAGCTAATGTTATAAAATGGGGTGGAACTCCACTTTAAGAACAAAAGTTGTTCAGCTTTCTCACAGGAGAGACGGTTTCTCTTCTCATCAAGGATATGAGATGCTAGACTGAATAGTCTCTCACTCTCTGTACTGATGCTTGGGGCAGATAAATATCTGCGTGCAATCTATGCAAGCAAGAGAAAACGTTCTTTGTTGATGCGCCAGTACTCAAGGGGATTGTCGCCTCTGGCAATAGGCTGTTGAGCTAAATAAATGTCCAGAAATTTCTTCAAACATATCAGATATGGAGGGAGTGTGTTCCTGTTCACTTGTATGTGACCGTTTCTCACTTTTCTCTGTGCGACACCTCGAAACCCCTTCACTAGATCCTTCCACCACCTCCATTTGTGCCAGTATCATTTCCTGTGCACGCTGCTTTTTCTCCACATTAAAGTAATGCTCTTTAAATCGAGGATCTAGAACTGTTCCAATGCAGTACAGAGGGTTGGACTCGGTGTCTTGAAACTGGTTGGTAACGGCCTCCAGTAGAGTGGTTTTAGCCATTTTTACGCCATGGTCTGTTTCTACCTCTTTTCCAAGCAGACGCTTCAGTGCAGCAATTAAGGGGATAACTTTAGCAATGGAAGCATTAGTTGAGCTTATTTATTTTGTTAACTGTTCAAATGGAGATAGAAGAGACAAACTATTTTCAACTAACGTCCACTGATGTGCACTCAGTGTTGCAGACAGCTCGTAATCTGCGATGTATGCAGCTAAAACAAGCTTTTGTTCAAAAAGACTTTGTAGCATATAGTAGGTGCTGTTTCAATGAGTGGCTACATCTTGCTGCAGTCGTTTCGGTGCCATTCCAAACTGCATCTGCAAAGCTTGTAATCTGGAATAAGCAAGCGGAGAATGCTTAAAGTGACCCACAATTTTTTTTTTTTTCCTTTTGATACGATATCAGATATGGTGCGCTGACTCAGCAATCCTTCATTCACAGCCAATTGTAGCATGTGTGCCATGCACGCTGTGCTTTGAAGTTCACTGTCCTCCATTGCCTTTGCCATGTTCCGCGCATTATCTCGGACAATCAAATGCACTTTAGACTTCTCAATGTGCCAACTGTCAAGCATGGTTTTTAAAGCATCAGATATTGCTGCTGCGGTATGTGATCCAACAAACTCACGTGCGTTAAGTAGGATGTTTTGCAATTGAAATTTGGCATCTATCCATTGCGCTGTCAGGCTGAGCATGCTCCTTGGACTGACATCTGAAGTCCAAATGTCGGTAGTAAAACTGATTGCTATGATGTCGGTAGTCATGAGCTCCTGCACGTGTTTTCAAACACTGCTAAACAATTCATGTAGACTGGTATCTGCCAAGTAGCGTCTACTTGGTAGTAACGCTGCTCAATATGTTACATGAGCCTACAGAATCCAATGTCCTCCACAACAGAGAATGGCTGGTCGTCTAATGCAATAAATTCCATAATTTTAGCGGTAATGGCACGAGCTTTGGGACTGTAACTTGCATATTTTTTTTTTTTTTAAATTCTATATTTTATTTTTCAAAACAAGACGTACATTTTTTTTTATACATATCAACAAATAAATAACATTATTGCTGTTTACGTATCACAGAGTATAGTTTAACATATTATAGTTCAGTTTTCTTTACATATATATGACTTATTGTCAACCACAGCAAAACCAAACATAACACAGCGTATACAGAGAAAAAAAGAAAAAAAAAAAAAAAAAAACCCCTTCCCAGAATGCTCCCGCTCTCTCTCCCTAACCCCTAGGCCTCCATCTGCTCTCCGATTGCACATCTGTATTCCCTAGTGCAAACCAGAAGGAACCATGAGTTCCATTTTTTTATTGAATTTCTCCACCTTACCCTGTATAGTTGCAATGCCTTTTTCCATAGCATATATCCCAGCTATTTTTTTAAACCATAATGAGATCGAGGGGGTGATTCTTGCTTCCAAACGGCCGGGATACAAGCCTTTGCCCCATTCAAAAGGTGAACCACCAGGGAGTTCCGATATTTACGCTTAGGAAGATCCGAAAGGTGGAGAAGATATCTTCCTGGATTGAGCCCCAAGTTATATTCTGTTAACTGTCTTATGCTGTCCCGCACTTTAGACCAGAAATCTACTATCTTCTTACATTTATTTATTTATTTATTTATTTATTTCAGGTACTTATATAGCGCCATCAATTTACGCAGCGCTTTACATATACATTATACATTCATATCAGTCCCTACCCTCAAGGGGCTTACATTCTAAGGTCCCTAACTAACATTCATACATACTAGGGACAATTTAGACAGGATCAAATTAACCTACCAGCATGTCTTTGGAGTGTGGGAGGAAACATGACCAGAAGATATGGAGCATGTTACCCTCTGACTCTCCACACCGCCAGCATTTATTCGTCCTCTCTGGGTACATTTTTTGTAATAGTGATGGAACTTTGTACCACCTTGTAAGAATTTTGTAGCATAGCTCTTGGTAATGGCTGGCTGTTGAGGAGTAATGGGCAAAATGTAAAATATAACTCCGTTGCTCCTTAGAAAGTGTAATGTCTAGATCTCTTTCCCATTTCAGAAGCAATCCTGGCACGAAGTCTTCAGGGGGATCTATTAGTATTTTATATATCTCCGATACCCAATAAGCAGAGGGCTCTTCTAGAAAACATACATTTTCCAATGGTGTGTTTGATCGATCTGATCTCTCCCCCCTATTAAGGGAAGTTAGGAAATGTGTAAGCTGCTGCATCCGTCATGGATCCAGTGGCGGACGAAACAGCGACTGCATTTCCAACCTGCTCTTCAGCCTAGATGCCTCAAGAAAATCCCCTAAACGGAGTTTACCCGGGCGCATGATTTGCTTAAAATGGCTATCTGTATAACCAGGGGGGAATAATGGGTTCCCCAGAACTGGATGGAGCCGAGTGATTTCTCCATCAAATTTTGAAAAAAAGATGGCTCTGTTGGATTACTTTTAAGGTTGCCCCTATCAGAGGGTGAGATCTTAAAGTTCCCAAAGTTTGTGGCCGCAGCCATGGCACGCAACGGAGTGGGATCTCCGTGCATGATTGTTCGATCGTTACCCAGATTTTTTGTCCCTCGACTCTGCACCAGGCGAGTACCCTAGCAAGATGTGCTGCTTTATAATATCTAATCGGATCTCCGAAGGGCCATGCCCCCTCTGGCCTTTGGCATAACCAAAAAGTTGAACGATAGACGAGGATGCTTTTTTGCCCAGATAAATTTTAATAAAAGAGCTTCGTAAAGACTTCAGAAAGGACCCTGGAATCGATATTGGCAAGGTCTGGAAGAGGTATAGTAATCTTGGTAGGATATTCATTTTGAGTATGGCGTTCCTACCCATCCATGTATAAGGACCTTTATTCCATCTTTCCAGGTCAGATGAAAATTCTTGTAATAATGGTGGGAAATTTGCTTGAAAGACTGTCTATTGAGGAGGTCAGTTTGAGTCCTAGGTATGTCAAGAATGAAGTTACCCATGGAAAGGAAAATGACGATTGAAGAGCCTTTACGCATACTTTTGACAGTGTGATGTTTAATATTTCCAATTTTTGAGTGTTCATTTTAAAGTTCGAGATTAAACTATAGCGGTCAAATTCATTTATAAGATTTGGTAGCGTAGTTTCTGGTGAGGAAATGAAAAACCAGTATGTCGTCTGCATAAGCTGCAGTTTTATGCTCCATTTTATCGATCAAACAGCCTTGAATATCAGTATTTTATCGAAAATGGCGCAAAAATGGTTCGAGAGTTAGTATAAAAATCATCGGGGACAGAGGGCATCCCTGCCTAGTTCCTTTACTCATGATAAAGTAACGGGAAGTCACCTCGTTAATTCCTACTGCTGCGGATGGAGCAGAATATATAGCCTCTATCCATTTGCCAAATGCTTTCCCAACTCCAATATGGGACAACGTCTCCTTTAGAAATATCCAATCCACCCTGTCAAAAGCTTTTTCAGCATCAGAAGATAAGAGACACAGCGGTATTTTACGAGAATGAGCCAGATGGATAATATCTTAGGCTCTAATAGTATTGTCTTTCGCTTCTTTGGTAGGCATAAACCCTACCTGATCATGGTGGATGACATTCTGAAGGAGAGGTTGTAACCTTGTTGCTAATATCCTTGTAAAGATTTTTAGATCAAGGTTAAGTAATGAAATTGGTCTATAGTTCTTACATTGAGCCTGGTCCTTGCCCTCCTTGGGAATAACCACAATATGTGCCCTGAGAGTATCGATCGGTAAGGGTCTGTCTTCTAGGAGGGAATTAAATGCTTTAATAAATCTCGGGCCCAGTGTGGATGCGAATGCCTTGTAGTAAACTACTGTATATCCATCGGGGCCAGGAGCCTTATGTGGCTTCAGTGTACTGATTGCACGCGTATGTTCGTTGATTGATATCGGAGCATTTAGTGCCTCAGACTCCACATCGGAAAAGGATGGTAGGCCTGAAGAGGCTAAATATTCTCGAATTAGTTGTTGCTTTTGTGCTAACTGGTCTGGTGAGATATTTATCTGTAGATTATATAGTGACTGATAGTATTCTCGAAAGACCTCTGCAATTTTACTAGATTCAAAAATACGGTTCCCTCCATCAGAGTCTATGTGTGGGACATAGTTTCTCCGTGAGTTTTCCATAAGTGAAAGGGCCAAGAGTTTGCCTGATTTGTTCCCTTGTTCGTAATGTGCATTTCTAGCTCTCAGTATCTGTCTCAGTATCAGTATCTTATTTTTCCCGCTGTAGCCTGAGGTCCAGTGCTACAGTTTGTGAAAGTGATTTTTTATGTTTGGTCTCTAAGTCTGCTACCAATTTTAGTTGATCCTGAAACAGTTTTTGATTTCTTTTGCATGCTTCCATCGCTTTTTTTAATCAGTATACCTCGCATAACGCATTTATGCGTTTCCCAAATGGTAAATGGAGAGATTTCTTCTGAGTCGTTTTCATTAAAGATTCTGGTCAATTCGCTAGTAAGATCCTTTCGGGGTTGACCTTCCTGTAGCAACGAGTCATTAAGTTTCCATGTCCAAGGTCTGTTAGCCTTCTTATGTACACACGAGCGGACTTTACGGCAGACTTTGCCCGGCGGACTTTTTGACGTACTTTACGACGGACTTTCTGAATGAACGGACTTGCCTACACACAATCCACCAAAGTCCGTCAAATTCATACGTGATGACGTACGACCGGACTAAAACAAGGAAGTTCATAGCCAGTAGCCAATAGCTGCCCTAGCGTGGCTTTATGTCCGTCGAACTAGCATACAGACGGCGGACTTTTCGACCGGACTCGATTTCAACGGATTAATTTAAAACATGTTTTAAATCTAAGTCCGTCCAAAGAAAACAAAGTCCGCTGAAGCCCACACACGATCGAATTGTCCGACCAAATCCTGTCCGCCGGGCAAAGTCTGCCGTAAAGTCTACTCGTGTGTACGCGGCATTAGTCAGGTGGAGATCTAGAGACACCGGAGAGTGGTCTGACAGCGTTTGTATCCCAATAGTCGAGTTGATCACAGCTGGTAGTAACGATTGCGATACTAATAGATAGTCGATTCTCAAGTATCTCTCCAGACATCTACAAGTCGCATAGATTGTATAGCTTTTTTTTATTCGTCTTAAATATTGATAGGATAAATGTGTAGCGGATTTAGAAACGTCCAGGAGGGGATCAAGGGCCACATTGATGTCTCCACTCAGTATTAATCCACCCTCCATAAAGACCTGTAAGTTATTAAGAATTCCATTCAGACAGCTCAGCTGAGCCTGATTAGGTAAATAAATACACGCCAAAGTAACGCGGCGGCCAGCTAGGTCGCCCTTAAGTAAAAGGTAGCGTCCTTCCGGGTCCCTCATCTGATCGACCTAGGACCATGAAACCGTCCCCGAAAGCAAGATACTCACCCCCCTCGTTTTAGAGTCTGGGGCTGTGCTATGGAAAACCTGTGTGTATCTCTTATCTTTAAATTTAGGTATCTTCCCAGATTGAAAGTGAGTTTCTTGTATAAATGCCACTTGTGTATGCATACGCCAGAGTTCACGTAGGACCGTTGTGCGCTTTTCCGGTATATTCAAACCATTGGCATTCAAGGAAAGACAACGCACATTGGTCATAGTGAGGCCTGAGATCTATCTCCTATGTTTTATCGGAGTGGGTGCAGGAAGATGTGGAGACGGAGAGAGAGCGAGCGAGAAAAAAAAAACCAAACCCTTACCACAAAAAATAAATATTCAACAAACTACTAATAAAGCTCTATTTGAGCCTGCGCACCCCTGCAGACTCCTCCCAGAATAATCCGGGAGGGCTTGGCACTAGGAGGCAAAGTACCTATGTAGAGGAGCTAGGGAGCGACACAAAAAATGGGGGTCGCTCGGATCCTGTTAACATGGATATCACTTGGAATCTTTAACCTGAAGCCCATCTCTTAGATTACCTATCAATCATGTGTTCCAAGCCAACAGACCAAAGACAAAAAACAAAAAGGAAAAAAAGACCCTCCATCCTTTCCTTCCCATCCCCTTCCCTTCCCTTTTATCCGTAAAAATGGAGAATCGACTCCTGAATATTCATACCATATACTCCATTTACAGCAGCTAATATTACCTTTCGTCTCCCCATCCACCCCACAGTGCTCCCGTCTCTTTAAGGTAACATTTCCATAGTGTTTACCCTTCATATTTAAATTATATCAGATAGCCTCCATAGCTCATCCCCGCCCCCGCCCCCCCCCCCCCCCAAGAGGAGAGGGGGAGGAAAAAAAAAAGATTCACCTCCCCACTCCCCTCCCCTCCCCCCCCCTCACACCCCCCCTCATTAATATAGGAATATCGCTTCTATACCATCTAGAAACATTTTCTCCAAGCGTCTTCCAGGACAGCCCATGAGACCTTGGGCGGCTCCTACCAGGACAGGAAACACGTCACCCCCACCAGATAAAAGGGCGGTCCTCCAGGCCCATGTCAGTTATTTGTGTTTCCTCCGGACGGGGGGTAACATGTTCATGGAACCTGCTCCCATAGGCCTTATAAGCAGGGGCTTTGTATGGCTTTTTTCTGGGGCATATCACTTACCTCTTCCTCTGCCAGAAGCAGCACACCGCTGGGGAGGTTGGCTGTGTTGCTGTTCCCTGTCCTCAGTGCCTGGAGAGGGCCAGGACCGGTGTGAGGTCGTGCCCCTAGCGCAGTGCATTGCACTCTAGCTCAGCTGAGCTTCGGTTGTCCTTCCCTGCCGACAGCCTGGCTGATCTGAGCAAGGAATGGAGGAAGCCGCAGCGCTCGAGGGGGCGGAGCTATTGCGCTCCAAGCTGGCCCACAGGAAGTGCCTGGAGAGGGTTACTTCCGGGGCATATGACATCATCGGGCGCCGGAGACGAGGTTCCAGTCTTCATAAACGGCGCGAACAGAGAACGCTGGCTGCTGGTGTTTCTTGGTGTTAAGCAGCCAGGCTGTGGATGACCAAGAGGGGCAGAATGGATCCTCCTGCAGTACCTGCACAGGCAGCGGATGCAGTTCCCAACACCAGCACCTCACAGGTAAGCCTGGGGTGTTCTGTCACCACCTTACTATCCCTGTGAGTGTTCCCTCCCCCTCCCCCCTCTGTAGTAGTGGGTGTAAGGGGACACATTTCCTCCCTCCTGCACGTGGTGTTACGGAGTGATTGTGTGGCTTTAATTACATTGTGGGTCATTTATTTTGTCTTGCAGACCAAGACTCAGGACAAGGCCCAAGCGCAGCCACTTAAAAGGAAATGTGCGGTTTGCGCAAACAAATTGAGCTCCTCATGGAGCAAAGCAGTTTGTCGCACCTGTATAGAAGGCCTAGTAAAGGATGACCCGGTTGCCTCTTGCCAGAAGATGCTTACTTCTGTTAGGGATGAGCTTGCGTCCACCTTCAGTTCCTTTAGAACGCTTATTGACAAGCTCCAGACTCCAGCAGAGAGTCCGTCTTCACTGAAGGCGTCAGTAAGCACTCCGCAGCAGGCAGAGAGTGAAGACTCTGAGGCTGAGGTCAGATCTACCCGTTCTTCTCTGGAAGAATCAGGGTCAGATACAGAGCCCAGAGATAGAGAATCCACTCGAGGCTCAGATTTAAGTTATCTGTTGAGGATGTAGATGACTTATTAAAGGCTATCTATACTACCCTTGAATTAAAAGAGGAAGAGGTTCAGTTATCCAAACATGATCTTATGTATAAAGGATTACATAAGAGAAAATCAAGAGTGTTTCCAGTTCATAGTTCTTTGGTTGATACTATTAAACTGGAATGGGATAATCCTGAGAGAAAACCATTCTTCTCTAGTAACCTAAAAAGGAGGTTTCCTTTTGATGAGGACACTGCGCAGCCATGGAATAAGAATCCCAAGTTAGACGCACCTCTTTCAAAAGTTTCAAAAAACTCGGACCTGGCGTTTGATGATATGGGTACGCTTAAGGATCCGATGGACAAGAGGGGGGATATCTTTCTCCACAGAGCCTGGGACTCAGCAGTTGGAAACCTGAAACCAGCTTTGGCTTCCACTTGTGTGGCCAGAAATCTGGAGGTTTGGTTGACTCAGATTCAGTCACATCTGTCAGCAGGTACCTCCAGAGAGCAAATTTTAAAGTCTTTTCCTCTCCTATTTCAGGCAGTGGGTTTTTTGGCAGATTCTTCCGCTGAGTCGGTAAGCATGTCAGCCAGGACTTTGGCTCTAGTGAACTCGGCCAGGAGAAGCCTTTGGCTTAAGACCTGGTCAGGGGACTCGGCCTCCAAGTTGCGCCTTTGTGGCCTTCCTTTAACTGGCGATCATTTATTTGGCCCAGGTCTACAGGAGGCACTGGAACGCACGGCTGATAAGAAAAAGGCGTTTCCAGAGAAAAAGAGTTCAGACAGCCAGAAAATTTTTTCATGGCCAAAACAGGCAACAGAGTCCTAGAGAAAAGGACAGCAGGCCGAAAAAGCATTGGACTGGGCACAAAGGCAGAGGCAAAGGGGGAGTGCTATTTAACCCTCCTCAACAGCCCGCCAAGCCGCAGTGACTTGTGTTCCCCGGTGGGAGGGAGATTGAGGGCCTTCATCCCACAGTGGCCAGCAGTCACTCTGAGCCCCTTCGTCCTGGACCTAGTGATCAACGGGTACAGGCTGGAGTTTGTTCACCAACCACCAGAATGTTTGTTGGTCACATTTCCTCCACAAGATCGGGAGAAAGCGAGGGCTCTGGGTCTCCAGATCGGAGATTTATTAGATCAAAAAGTCCTGATTCTTGTTCCTCGATCGGAGCGGGGCAAGGGATTCTATTCCCATGTATTTGTGGTCAGAAAGCCGGCAGGAAAGTTTCGACTTATCCTTAATCTCCGGACCTTAAACAAGTCCATCAGATACAAGCATTTCCGTATGGAGACGGTTTTTACAATCAAAAACCTACTATACCCAAACTGCTTTATGGCCACGTTGGACTTAAGGGATGCTTATCTTCACATCCCTATCCATCCAGCCTTCCAAAAGTTTTTGAGATTGGCAGTGAAGACGGGTATGGGGACCCGACATTTTCAATATCAGGCCCTCCCCTTCGGTCTTTCCTCAGCCCCACGCATCTTTACGAAGGTGTTGGGGGAAGTGCTGGCTCCTCTAAGATTAAAGGCAATAACGGTTATCCCTTACTTAGACGACCTCCTGATAGTGGCAAAATCATACCAAAGGCTGTTGGAAGATCTCCAGGCTGTACAGGACTTCTTACAGTCCCTAGGCTGGCTAATAAACAAAGAAAAATCGTCCTTGATTCCGGCCCAGAAAGTAACTTATCTGGGTTACGATTTTTGCTCCGTGAACCAAAGAGTTTTTCTTCCTCAGGAGAAGATTACCAAAATGTTCCAGACTATGTCAACATTGCAGACCAACCAGTTGGTCTCTCTGAGACAGGTGTTGAGGGCAGTGGGTCTTATGACCTCATGTTTTCCCGCAGTACCATGGGCGAGACTCCGTCAGCGTCCGTTACAAAGGTTTCTTTTAAGAAACTGGGACGGGGACGTAAGGTCCCTGGAGTCAAGGATCTGGCTTCCCGACAGGATAAAAAGAAGCCTGTGGTGGTGGAGAGCTGGTCAGCACCTAGCAGGAGGTCTCCCATGGTCCTTTCCCATTTCCCGAAGGATTACCACGGATGCGAGTTCCTGGGGATGGGGGGCCCACCTCAGCAATGCAGTAGCACAAGGAGAGTGGTCCCCAGAGGAGGCAAGGGCCTCATCCAATCAAAGAGAGCTGCTTGCAGTCCAGAGAGCCCTCCAGTCTTTTCAGATGGAGATCAGGGGTCACAACCTCCAAATCCTGTCAGACAATATAGCGACAGTTGCGTATATCAACAAGCAGGGAGGCACGAGAAGCCGGAGGCTTCAGTCCATTGCCCAGGAGATCCTTTCATGGGCAGAGGGGAATCTAGCCTCCATTTCTGCTGTACACCTGAAGGGGAAAAACAATTGCCTGGCAGATTATCTCAGCCGTCACAGGATAGACCGAGACAACTGGTCCCTTCATCCCGAAGTCTTTGCAGACCTCACCAAGAGATGGGGTTAGCCGTTAGCGGATTTGTTCGCAAACCGAAACAACCGCAAGACGGAGATATTCTTTTCCATGAACCCAGCAGACCAAGCCTTGGGGATCGATGCTCTGGCAAACCCGTGGCCTCCAGGCCTATGTTATGCCTTTCCGCCAATCAGGCTGATTCCAGAAGTCCTCCGGAAGTTTCGGCTGGAAGAGACAGATCTGATTCTAATTGCCCCGTTTTGGCCCAAGAGGCCATGGTTTTCCCTGCTACAGTCTCTGGTTTCAGAGCCTCCGTGGAGTCTTCCGAAAAGGGAAGACCTATTATTGCAGGGTCCAGTATCACACCCTCAGGTGGTTTCCTTAAACTTGACGGCCTGGTATCTGAAGAAAAGATACTGAGCGCCCAAGGGTTCTCTGACAAAGTAGTCAGGACTCTCGTTAATTGCAGAAAGCCAGTTACTAGAGCCATATATTCCAAAGTTTGGAAAAGGTTTAACTCGTGGTTATCTGAAAATGATAGATTAGCTCATGATATTCCGTCTATTTTGGAATTTTTCCAAGAGGGTGTCGACAAAGGTCTTTCTGTTAGTACCTTAAAGGTACAGGCGGCAGCTATTAGTGTGTTCCTCCAGTTTTCTCTCCTGGAAAATCCCACTATAGCCAGATTTTTCAAATCTATCTCTAGGGCCAGACCAGTAGTAGTGAGAAGAAGAGAGTTGCTGCACCACTCAGCAGTAGGGACAGATGGTGAAAACATTCTCTGGACTGCTCCATGTGTCTGTTAAAGTTTGCTGACTCACAGAGACTGCAGACAAACAGGGTCCTCCTGATATGCGGATTGAGTCCATCTCATTGAAAGATCCTGTCCGCCCCCCTTCCTTGTGTGGAGACCTGAGGAGCTGTTTTTCCCCTGAGTGGAGGTTCATATTAAGCTGATTTACAGCTTACCTCTGGTAAGCGCACATCTTATTAGGTGGAGGATTTCTCACTGGGTGTTATATGTATATAATCACCGATTGCATCTGCCTTGGCCCCGAGGACTGTGTGTTTTTGTGACTGTTTTAGTCACTTTCCTACTTCATTTGGGACTTTCATTTTTTAGTCACTTGTTCTATTTTCACTTTCATTAGAATTTTGGTGTTTCAATATTTTATTATTTTTTTATATTTGATGAATTGTATTTTTATGCACGTAATCATGTCTGTTTAGTTACGTCACATGTCATTGTTTTTAGCGCGGTCTTTTTTGATTATTTCAGTAGTAGTGAGAAGTTGTCCAACGTGGGATCTGTCCCTAGTACTTCAAACTCTGGTAGAATTTCCGTTTGAACCTCTGGAAAGTATGTCAGTTAAGTTTCTTACATTAAAAACTGTGTTCCTTATAGCTGTTACCCCAGCTCGTAGGGTAAGTGAGTTGCAGGCCCTATCAGTTAGGGAGCCCTTCCTCACGATTTTTGAGGATCAAGTTGTGCTACGAACCGATCCAGGTTTTTTGCCCAAGGTGGCAAGTACATTCCACCGATCTCAGAACATCGTATTGCCAACCTTTTGTAGTTCGCCACAGGGCGACTTAGAAAGAAAATTTAGTTTTCTAGATGTAAGAAGGATTCTCTTGGTCTTGAGGTCACGAAGACCTTTAGGAAAACTGATGCCTTGTTTGTCCTCTTTTCTGGAGTTCACAAGGGGAATAGTGTATCTAAAGCCACATTGGCTAGATGGATAAAGCAAGCCATCTTGGAAGCTTACAAAATTAGGGAGGTCCCTACACCTTTTTGTTACTGCGCACTCAACTAGAGCCTTGTCTACGTCTTGGGCTGAGAGGGCTGGTGCCTCATCGGAACAAATTTGCAGGGCTGCCACTTGGTCCAGTTACTCGACCTTCATTAAACATTATCGCCTGGATCTCCTATCAGCTCAGGAGCAGGCGTTTGGTCGTAAGGTCCTTCAGGCAGTTGTCCCTCCCTAGACTGGTAAGTTCTGGCTCATCGTCTCATGGGCTGTCCTGGAAGACGCTTGGAGAAAAGCTGAGTTAGACTTACCGGTAACTCCTTTACTGAGAGTCTTCCAGGACAGCCGGATTCCCACCCGGTATTGTCTGAAGTTATGTGTATTATGCATATGTTTTGCAGGGTCCTACGGTTCTTGAGAATACTGACATGGGCCTGGAGGACCGCCCTTTTATCTGGTGGGGGTGACGTGTTTCCTGTCCTGGTAGGAGGAGCCCAAGGTCTCATGGGCTGTCCTGGAAGACTCTCAGAAAAGGAGTTACCGGTAAGTCTAACTCAGCTTTTCTCCCCCCCCCCCCCCAGAAAGGAGAGGAGGAGGGGGAAGGGTGGAGGGGACGGGGGAATGTGGGGGGAACCTGGAGGGGGGGATGGGAGAGAAGGGAGGGAGAGAGAAGAAAAAAAAATTCCAACATCCAATTATATTCTGATTTGACGCCTCTTAAACATCTGTAATATAAATGTGCACAGGTGCTGGGTTGACACATTGATACATTGTTTAAAGCATTAGTTAGATATTGTGGCTAGTTATAGAAGAAAACATATCTTTTTAAACTAAATTCAACAATACTATATCAGACCAGTATCAGTGTGAGTCCAGTCAGAAAGCAGAATCGGTGTCATAGACAACTTAGCGAACATATCGGGCAATTGGGTATGTGTACGTAGTACAAAAAATTGTTGGCCTTTCTGTATGTGCAGAGAAAAAGGAAAACCCCATCTATATATACATAGTTACATACATAGTTACATAGTAGGTGAGGTTGAAAAAAGACACAAGTCCAACCTATGTATGTGTGTGATTATGTGTCAGTATTACATTACATATCCCTGTATGTTGCGGTCATTCAGATGATTATCTAATAGTTTCTTGAAGCTATCAATGCTCCCCGCTGAGACCACCGCCTGTGGAAGGGAATTCCACATCCTTGCCGCTCTTACAGTAAAGAACCCTCTACGTAGTTTAAGGTTAAACCTCTTTTCTTCTAATTGTAATGAGTGGCCACGAGTCTTATTAAACTCTCTTCTGCCAAAAAGTTTTATCCCTATTGTGGGGTCACCAGTACAGTATTTGTAAATTGAAATCATTTCCCCTCTCAAGCGTCTCTTCTCCAGAGAGAAAAAGTTCAGCGCTCGCAACCTTTCCTCATAACTAAGATCCTCCAGACCCTTTATTAGCTTTGTTGCCCTTCTTTGTACTCACTCCATTTTCAGTACATCCCTCCTGAGGACTGGTGCCCAGAACTGGACAGCATACTCCAGGTGCGGCCGGACCAGAGTCTTGTAGAGCGGGAGAATTATCGTTTTATCTCTGGAGTTGATCCCCCTTTTAATGCATGCCAATATTCTGTTCGCTTTATTAGCAGAAGCTTGGCAGTGCATGCCATTGCTGAGCCTATCATCTACTAGGACCCCCAGGTCCTTTTCCATCCTAGATTCCCCCAGAGGTTCTCCCCCCAGTGTATAGATTGCATTCATATTTTTGCCACCCAAATGCATTATTTTACATTTTTCTACATTGAACATCATTTGCCATGTAGTCGCCCGCCCCATTAATTTGTTCAGGTCTTTTTGCAAGGTTTCCACATCCTGTGGAGAAGTTATTGCCCTGCTTAGCTTAGTATCGTCTGCAAATACAGAGATTGAACTGTTTATCCCATCCTCCAGGTCGTTTATAAACAAATTAAATAGGATTGGTCCCAGCACAGAACCCTGGGGAAACCCCACTACCCACCCCTGACCATTCTGAGTGTTCCCCATTTATCACCACCCTCTGAACACGCCCTTGTAGCCAGTTTTCAATCCATGTACTCACCCTATGGTCCATGCCAACGGACCTTATTTTGTACAGTAAACATTTATGGGGAACTGTGTCAAATGCTTTTGCAAAATCCAGATACACCATGTCTACGGGCCTTCCTTTATCTAGATGGCAACTCACCTCCTCATAGAAGGTTAATAGATTGGTTTGGAAAGAACGATTCTTCATGAATCCATGCTGATTACTGCTAATGATATCGTTCTTATTACTAAAATCTTGTATATAGTCCCTTATGTAGCACCTTCTTCACATAATTTTTCTAGAAGGGGCTTCATATTAAGACGCATCTGTAAGGTGTATCTTGAAAGATCCAGTAGAATCTGTATAGTTACTCATAATTAATAGTACCCAAAGACCATGCCTTACGGATAATCTCTTCTTTGATAATAGAGAAGTGCACTCTACATAGGGTGTCTGCGGTCTGCCATCTGTCAAAGGGGCCATACCCTGTGTCTGATGAACTCTGTCCAGCTCAATGTCCCTCCCTAAAATTTTGTTTAGTATGGCAATAACCGTAGGGCGAAGATTTTTAGCAATTATGGACTTAGGTATTTCACGGATTTTAAGGTTATTTCTTCTACTCCTATTTTCTAAATTGTCCTGTTGGAGTCGCATAGTATGTAAAAGATGTGATTGTGCTGTTAACTTAGCTTCCAGGATTTCTATTTTTTGCTCAGCTGCAGTCTGGGTTTGTTCAATTAAATCTACCCTAGAGGTCAGGCTGTGCAGTGACTCTTTGATCTCTTTGAACTCGTCTCTAAGTACTTGCTGTAGCGTGGCAGTCATGCGGTCCATATCTGCCTTGGTAGAAAGTGTGGATAAAAAAAAGCATTTGTACTATGTTCAACTGGCATAGACAGCACAGCCGGGACAGCAGATCTAGCAGGTCCAGCTGTACCAATTGCACCAATTGTACCAGTTGTCTCAGATAGTTCTTTAAATACTGTTGGTGTAGTCTCCTGAGCACAATATGCAGATTGCTGAATGAACTGGTATGGAGACTGATTTTCCTGACCCGAAGATCCATCAAGTATTAGCCCCGTCTGCATATTGGTATCTGTATTTATAAGTATAATATTATTAGTCCTGTTAACTCCATTAGTGACACTTGTGTCTGCCTTATGTGCTAGTTGGTGTACAGTTGGGATTTTTTTTTTAATAGACCCGGCAGTAAACACCCCAGCGAGCTCACCTGTCTGGATCTCCTGTGCTTGATAGCAGGTAGTCTGTATGAAGATCTGTGAGCCCAGGTCTGGTATCCCCACATCCCCGGCTCTGGCCGAAGAATGCGGGCCCCGAGAAACTACGTTAAACAATCAAGAAGGCTGCAGCACCCCCTCTCCGTCCCCCTCGGTGGTCGGCACCAGACCGCGGAGTTCAACTTTGCTCAATGGCTCTCGGCTATCTACGAAACTTGACCCCTGGAGAGACTCAAGGGGCTTTGAGGGCAGCCTGGGCAGTACCAGAGCCCCGGGTATCACAGGGCTTTGGGATACAGAGCCTGCCAGCGGTCGCACAGGGTAGAAACCGGTGAGCAGAGCACTTTGTGTGACAGGACCTGTGCCAAACCCCTTCCTGGCTGCTCGAGAGCCCCTTGGCATCTCCTTCCGTTGCAGCGGACAGAGGTATAGAGAGACCATTCCAAAAGAAAACGGGGTGAGAGAGGAAAAAAAAAAATATACAGCAAATTTACAACACTGGTTAGCAAACGGTTAGCAGACGGTGAGTGTACTTGCATGTTTTTTTAACCTTTTCAAACACTGTGGCCACAGATGGTGTTAAGCCTAAGGCACTTTTTGAAAGTGGCGCTGTTTTCTTGTAACCTGAATGCTAAACTGGATGACGTGTTTTCAGGTGGTGTATCAAACCTGTTGTTGAAAAATTCTTTGGCACTGTACCCCCTCTTGAAATAACAGTAAGCGCATGAATTTTATACTGTATACTACAGAATAGCTCAAAAAAAAAAAAAATATAGCTTGCAATCTATTCCATTCAATTTCAAATCATATTTAATCACTCAGTCAGTTTATTATATCATTTTTTTTTGCTACAAGTCAGATCAGATGTACTGCAGTGCAGACAGTCATTTTAAATAGTCTGTACTAGTACTATAATAAAATAATCAATAAATAAAATTACTAGTTTGTTTCTGTCAGTTTAAGAAGGCAAAAGCAGCAATCCTTACCGGCGAATAGGAAAGGTAGCCATCCAAGAGTGACAGTGCCCACTCTTGTACTTGAGTATGCTATGTGCAGCCCTCTATGAAGCCGTCTCTTGGGTCCCAGCAGCGTCTCTTGGGTCCCAGCAGCCTCTCACAAGCACGGGGAGCGTCCGTGGGGAAGGTGCCAGCGTCTCAGCAGGGAAAGTGCTCACGAGTGTGGCGTTGTGGCGTCTTAACCGCTAGGAACGTGCACGCCGCCAACACAACAAGCGACGTCACCCGATGGTTCTGCCGCCTGTACTGCGCATGCGCGATTTTCGGTGCCAGTATCTGCAAGAATTCTTTCGGTTTTTGGCCGATATGTTTCGGTGGCCGAAATTTTGGTGCATCCCTAGAACACATTAGACCTTTTTGTCCTTACAATATCCTCATATATTCGTGATACCATCCACTTGCTGTGCCCCTGGCTATGCTAACCTGTACCTGAGGGAATTGGAACGAGCCATCTTCAGTGACGAGGCTCTCTATGTACCTGTGCCATGTTATGTGGCACAGGTAAATAGATGACATCTTTGTCGTATGGGATGGACCACAACACCTTCTGGACGAATGTCTGATGGTGCTAAACGTGAATAAATTCTATCTCAAATTCACGATGTGCCACCAACATTTCCAGGATTATGTTCCTGGATGTCCAGATTTTCAAAAATATGAACATGCCATCCTGTAAATTATTCAGGTCCACCACAGGTAACACTGAAAGCCAGACCACTTGTGAATTCTATTCCTTGCGGCCAATATTTACGCATCAAACGCAACTGCTCCAATCCTGGGGACTTTAAACATGAGGCTAATAACCTCAAGAGACGCCTAATTGAACGAGGGTACAGTCACAAGTGCCTCAAAGGCATTCAACCGAGCAGATGCCAGTGATAGATATGTTCTATTGGCCCCCAAGAGAAAACGTGTCTCTGAGGGCCATAGAATTATCACCACATATTCAAACGATCATGTCATACTGACATCTCCTAACCCCTGATCCAACAGTAGGACCTTTTGTACCCCCAGCCCCCACAGTCACATACAGACGAGCCAAGTCTGTGGGTGACTTGGTTAGAAATGAATTCCAAGGTTCCAATCGAGGCGATCCCTGTAAAACAGTGGGGACTTTCCCATGCGGATCCTGCACTTATTGCAAGTACATAAATTCTAAAAAGACCATACACCTACCCAATGGTATGCGTTTTTTTTCCCTCAAACGCTACTAAAATTGTCAAACTGCAGGGGTAGTCTACCTTATACGGTGTAATTGCAACTGCTTCTAAGTAGGAAAGACTATTCAAAAGCTATGGCAGAGATTGTATCGACACATAAAAGCAATGTAAACCGGTAATCTTGGCTCTCCAAAAGGAAGACACGTTGCTCAAACACATAGTGGGAATTGCCCAAAGATATCGGTCCTAGTTTTGGACCGCCTACATCCTAGCCCCCCCGTGGGGGAGTCTTCAAAAAATATCTTTTGCAACGTGAGCTTAAATGGATTTGCAACCTTAATGCCACCCAACCACCTGGCTTGAATGAGGCTTTTAATCTAAAGCCCTTTTTACCACCGGGGGTTTTGACAAAGATCTTTAGGAAAAACCTCTTTGCCATCTTATGCTGCGATTCTCTAATATATCATCTCTCTGATCTGCTCTTTCATAAGGATCCATGATGTGCTTCCATACAATCTGGTTGGCTAGTGATAGTCCGTGCATCTTATCGTTTACTTTATTACTATTATGTATGTCATTTTTTCAATCCAGATTGCACTGAACATCTTTTTGCTTATCAAGACTGCTATGATTTATATTTCATCTGTCCATCAATCCATATCGCCTGTATTGTTCATCATTTGCATAGCTTCTGTGTCTTTAACCACTTAAGGACCGACTCACGCCGATGTACGTCGGCAGAATGGCACGGGTATGCCCCAGTAGATGACCCATTGGGCGCGTCGGGCGCTTTCAGCATCCTCCTTGTTGCCTATTTTGTTTTTATATCCTGTGATCACATTTTTATTGTAACCAGGCTTTTTAGCAATAAAAAACCCTCCTTTTTTCATCTACACTATGTGGAGCCTATTTATTTTTTCTCCACATACCATCTGAGAGAAAATTCAGCTCCCACTTCAGCTTCGTGTGAGATGTTTCTTCTGATCCGCGTCTTGGCTATTCTTTGTGAGGACCTACCTGGCGGCCCCGGGAGATCCATGCAGAGTTCGATCCAGAAGGTTTCCAGAGTCGGGATGTCTGTTTCCAGGCCCTGAGGGGCAACCTGCCTTAGTGACTCCCTGTCGCTGACAAGGGTGTCCAATCAATCTGGTAAGAGTTTTTTACACACCACTTTCATCAAGATTCATACAGCCGTTGGATGTGGTTTTCCTGGGAGATTTAAGGATTTGCCTGTGTTTGAATATCTGCCGCTGTATACACTCATTCACCTTTATCAGTGGGACACTTTTCATATTTCTGTTGTCCACTTATTGGACTTATGAGTAAATTTGTTGATGTGGATATTATTTATCAATTATTTCGCCCCTTTTTGATGGTTTCTTCACAGTTTATGCGCTACATTTCTTCTCACAGTATTTTTATGGTTCTTGTCACTCCTGTATGTAGCTGCTTCATTTTTTGTTATTAATCCACATTCTGTATAGCGCAGTGTATATATGTAATTTTTTTGCAGGTAAATATTTAGGTTCGCCATCAGCGTTTTATAGCGACAGGGACCCCCATATACTACCTAATAAATGTTTTAACCCCTTGATTGCCCCCTAGTTAACCCTTTCACCACTGATCACCGTATAACTGTTACGGGTGACGCTGGTTAGTTCGTTTATTTTTTATAGTGTCGGGGCACCCGCCGTTTATTACCGATTAAAGGTTTAGCCCCCTGATCACCCGGCGGTGATATGCGTCGCCCCAGGCAGCGTCAGATTAGCGCCAGTACCGCTAACACCCACGCACGCAGCATACGCCTCCCTTAGTGGTATAGTATCTGTACGGATCAATATCTGATCCGATTAGATCTATACTAGCGTCCCCAGCAGTTTAGGGTTCCCAAAAACGCAGTGTTAGCGGGATCAGCCCAGATACCTGCTAGCACCTGCGTTTTGCCCCTCCGCCCGGCCCAGCCCAGCCCACCCAAGTGCAGTATCGATCGATCACTGTCACTTACAAAACACTAAACGCATAACTGCAGCGTTCGCAGAGTCGGGACTGATCCCTGCGATCGCTAACAGTTTTTTTGGTAGCGTTTTGGTGAACTGGCAAGCACCAGCCCCAGGCAGCGTCAGGTTAGCGCCAGTACCGCTAACACCCACGCACGCAGCATACGCCTCCCTTAGTGGTATAGTATCTGAACGGATCAATATCCGATCAGATCTATACTAGCGTCCCCAGCAGTTTAGGGTTCCCAAAAACGCAGTGTTAGCGGGATCAGCCCAGATACCTGCTAGCACCTGCGTTTTGCCCCTCCGCCCGGCCCAGCCCACCCAAGTGCAGTATCAATCGATCACTGTCACTTACAAAACACTAAACGCATAACTGCAGCGTTCGCAGAGTCAGGCCTGATCCCTGCGATTGCTAACAGTTTTTTTGGTAGCGTTTTGGTGAACTGGCAAGCACCAGTGGCCTAGTACACCCCGGTCGTAGTCAAATCAGCACTGCAGTAACACTTGGTGACGTGGCGAGTCCCATAAGTTCAGTTCAAGCTGGTGAGGTGGCAAGCACAAGTAGTGTCCCGCTGCCACCAAGAAGAAGACAAACAGGCCCATCGTGCCCATAGTGCCCTTCCTGCTGCATTCGCCAATCCTAATTGGGAACCCACCACTTCTGCAGCGCCCGTACTTCCCCCATTTACATCCCCAACCAAATGCAGTCGGCTGCATGAGAGGCATTTTTATGTCCTCCCGAGTACCCCTACCCAGCGAACGCCCCCAAAAAAGATGTCATGTCTGCAGCAAGCGCGGATATACCGTGTTTCCCCGATAGTAAGACACCCCCGATTGTAAGACGTATCGGGAGTTTCAGAGGGGTCAGCTAATATAAGCCATACCCCGAAAGTAAGACATATGTCTTACTTTCGGGGAAACACGGGGGGATTTGCCTGCAGTGAAGTGCGGTACCCCTCCTTCTCTGTCCCCCTCCGTTCTCCCCCTCCGTTCCGCTTTCCTCCTCTGTGCCTCCCCGCTGTCCCCTCCGTTCCCCCCTCCTTCTCTGTCCCCTCCGTTCTCCCCCTCCGTTCCGCTTTTCTCCTCTGTGCCTCCCCGCTGTCCCCTCCGTTCTCCCCTCCTTCTCTGTCCCCTCCGTTCTCCCCCTCCTTCTCTGTCCCCTCCGTTCTCCCCCTCCGTTCCGCTTTCCTCCTCTGTGCCTCCCCGCTGTCCCCTCCGTTCCCCCCTCCTTCTCTGTCCCCTCCGTTCTCCCCCTCCGTTCCTCCGTCCTCCCCCTCCTTCCCTTGTGAATAGACAGAGTCAGCTGACTCTGTCCATTCACATAACTGAAACATTGTAATCTCCTGTGATTACAATGTGTCAGTTTATGAATGGAGAGAAGCCGCTGTCTTCTCTCCTTTCATTCTCAGAGCAGCTGACGCTGCAGAGAAAGGGACTGGGGATTCTCTATCCTCTGTCTCTTTCTCTGTCTCAAGGGGGAGATATCAGAGGTCTGTTAAGACCCCTGATATCTCACCAAAGCCCCCCAACAGGGCTGATTAAAAAAAAAAAAAAAATATTGCAATAAAGAATAAAAAAAATTTTTTTTTCCCAATATAAGACATACCCCGAAAGTAAGACATAGTGGGGCTTTTAGGGATAAAAAGAAAGTAAGACACTGTCTTACTTTCGGGGAAACACGGTAGGCGTGACACCCGCTATTATTGTCCCTCCTGTCCTGACAATCCTGGTCTTTGCATTGGTGAATGTTTTGAACGCTACCATTCACTAGCGGAGTATTAGCGTAGGGTACAGCATTGCACAGACTAGGCACACTTTCACAAGGTCTCCCAAGATGCCATCGCATTTTGAGAGACCCGAACTGGAACCGATTACAGTTATAAAAGTTAGTTACAAAAAAAAGTGTAAAAAAAAAAATATATATATAAAATAAAAAAAAATAGTTGTTTTATTGTTCTCTCTCTCTCTATTCTCTCTCTACTGTTCTGCTCATTTTTACTGTATTCTATTCTGCAATGTTTTATTGTTATTATGTTTTATCATGTTTGCTTTTCAGGTATGCAATTTTTTTATACTTTACAGTTTACTGTGTTTTTATTGTTAACCATTTTTTTGTCTTCAGGTACGCCATTCACAACTTTGAGTGGTTATACCAGAATGATGCCTGCAGGTTTAGGTATCATTCTTTTCAGCCAGCGGTCGGCTTTCATGTAAAAGCAATCCTAGCGGCTAATTAGCCTCTAGACTGCTTTTACAAGCAGTGGGAGGGCATGCCCCCCCCCCACCGTCTTCTGTGTTTTTTTCTGGCTCTCCTGTCTCAACAGGGAACCTGAGAATGCAGCCGGTGATTCAGCCAGCTGACCATAGAGCTGATCAGAGACCAGAGTGGCTCCAAACATCTCTATGGCCTAAGAAACCGAAAGCTACGAGCATTTTATGACTTAGATTTCGCCGGATGTAAACAGCGCCATTGGGAAATTGGGAAAGCATTTTATCACACCGATCTTGGTGTGGTCAGATGCTTTGAGGGCAGAGGAGAGATCTAGGGTCTAATAGACCCCAATTTTTTCAAAAAAGAGTACCTGTCACTACCTATTGCTATCATAGGGGATATTTACATTCCCTGAGATAACAATAAAAATGATTTAAAAAGGAACAGTTTAAAAATAAGATAAAAAAGCAAAAAAATAATAATAAAAAAAAAAAAAAAAAAAGCACCCCTGTCCCCCCCTGCTCTCGCGCAAAGGCGAAAGCAATTGTCGGTCTGGCGTCAAATGTAAACAGCAATTGCACCATGCATGTGAGGTGTCACCGCGAACGTCAGATCGAGGGCAGTAATTTTAGCAGTAGACCTCCTCTGTAAATCTAAAGTGGTAACCTGTAAAGGCATGTATTTAGTTTGTCGCCACTGCACGTTTGTGCGCAATTTTAAAGCATGTCATGTTTGGTATCCATGTACTCGGCCTAAGATCATCTTTTTTATTTCATCAAACATTTGGGCATTATAGTGTGTTTTAGTGCATTAAAATTTTAAAAAGTGTGTTTTTTCCCCAAAAAATGCGTTTGAAAAATCGCTGCGCAAATACTGTATGAAAAAAAAAAATGAAAGACCCACCATTTTAATCTGTAGGGCATTTGCTTTAAAAAAAATATATAATGTTTGGGGGTTCAAAGTAATTTTCTTGCAAAAAAAATAATTTTTTCATGTAAACAAAAAGTGTCAGAAAGGGCTTTGTCTTCAAGTGGTTAGAAGAGTGGGTGATGTGTGACATAAGCTTCTAAATGTTGTGCATAAAATTCCAGGACAGTTCAAACCCCCCCCCCAAATGACCCCATTTTGGAAAGTAGACACCCCAAGCTATTTGCTGAGAGTCATGTCGAGTCCATGGAATATTTTATATTGTGACACAAGTTGCGGGAAAGAGACAAATTTTCTCCCTTCGCCTTTCAGGACAGCACCTTGGAGAGAGCGTAGCTCCACCTCTTAGACAGGAAACACTGCGTGACAACGCCCCTTTAAAAAGCAGCTGCTTCCACCATGCCGTCAGTTTTAGTGTTTCCTCCGCCATGTTGTAAGCACTGCTTGGGGAACCAGAGGGGCTGCGCTCTCTCCAAGGAGAGGGTTTTGGCAAGACCTCCACGTTTGGGTACTCAGACCAGCCCAGCTCCTTCCCGCACGTGAGGAGGGTGCTCCGGTGTCCCTTCCTTCTCCGGCTCACAGGATTAATGGTCTGCCGGAAGTTTTCCACCCGGGGTGTTCGGGGGGCCGCGGTTGTGCTCAGTAAGAGTGTCCATGCCAGGCCTCTGCATGGCGGCGCCGAATCCCGGACAGCAGGTGATGTCAGTTCCGGTGGGCGGATACATCCGGCGGGGCGTAGCAGCGATTGGTTCCTGCCGCTGGAACGCAGGAGGAAGGGGCGGGTCCTCTGGCCAGGACTTCCTTTTGTTTGGCACATGGAGCCTAGTATACAGTGCAGCAGCTGCGGATTGCACTATGGAGACAGCGGAATCGTCAGCAGCAATGGCGGATGCAGGCGCCCAGGTTCCCGGCCAGGCCCAGGTAGGAGAAGTGCGGTGGCACCTCTTTCCTTTTATATCACTGGGTGTTTTTATCTTTGATGTGTTTATTCAAAACCTGCTGCTGTCTGCTATGGGGTAACAGTTTCCATTAGCAGTTCAGCAAAGGAGTGAGACTCTGGGCACTTAGGGTGTTGGCTGGAGGTACTACTTTTCTCTGAAGCCTTAGTTCTAAAGGACCTGGCTTTTTCTTGTTTCTCTGTTTCAGAAAGCTACTGCCAAATCAGAGAGAACAGGGAGAAAGTGCCCCTCATGCAAAAATCCTTTAAGGGACTCTTGGCCCAAACCACTGTGCAAATCCTGCATTGTGGATTTAGTAAAAGAAGAATCCTCACAAGAGTGCAAAGAGCTCTTATCTTCTGTGAGGAAGGAATTAGCAGAGGCCCTAGGGACAGTGCGTTCCCTTGTAAAGCATGGCCAGAGTTCCAGCCAAGAGGAGAGTTCTCACTCCAGTTTCCCTCAGTCCACTTCCAGACAGGTGGAAAGTGAGTCGGAGGAGGAAAGGGAAAGCATTCCACCCTCAACCATTGATTCAGAGGAGGAGGAGGTGGAAGAAGAGTCAAGATCATCCAGATATAAGCTGTCACTTGAGGAGGTGGATGAATTACTCAAGGCAATTTATACTACCCTAGAGATCCAGGAAGAAAAAGCTCAGCTGTCCGTGCGTGACAAGGTGTACCTGGGGCTGGAGGAAATTAAACACAGGGTGTTCCCTGTGCATAAAGTGTTAACAGACACTATTAAAAAGGAATGGAAGAATCCAGAGAGAGGACAGTTTTTTTCTAAAGCCCTCAAAAGGAGGTTTCCTTTTGAGGAGAATGAGGAACTATTGTGGAATAAAAAACCAAAGATAGACGCTGCCTTTTCTCAAGTATCTAGGAAGACTGATTTAGCTTTTGAGGACATGGGTATTCTCAAAGATGCTATGGATAAGAGGGCAGATGGGCTAC
Source organism: Lithobates clamitans (assembly GCA_037952925.1). NCBI lineage: Eukaryota > Metazoa > Chordata > Amphibia > Anura > Ranidae > Lithobates > Lithobates clamitans. The sequence continues at coordinate 254,265 of JBBGZY010000209.1, forward strand.
TGAAGAAAGCCTGGGACTCATCTCTAGCTAATCTTAAGCCAGCAATGGCGGCTACGGTTGTGGCTAGGAATCTGGAGTGTTGGTTAGAGCAACTTAAAAATCATGTGGCAGGTACCTCCAGAAAAGACTTATTGGAGTCCTTCCCTACCCTGCTTAAGGCAGTAAAATATATGGCAGATGCCTCTGCAGAATCTATCAGGATGTCAGCCAGGTCCTCTGCGCTTGTTAACTCAGCAAGAAGAGCACTCTGGCTAAAGACCTGGTCAGGGGATTCAGCTTCTAAAGTAAAACTGTGCGGAATTCCCTTTTCAGGAGACCTGATGTTTGGGCCAGAACTAGAGACTGTCCTTGACAGGACCGCAGACAAGAAGAAAGCTTTCCCACAGAAGAAGAAAACGGTACAGCAGAGGAAAAATTTTCGTCCTTTTCGACAAACCGATAAGGAAAAGGACCACACACAGAAGAGACCCTGGTCTTCTCAGAGAGGAAAAGGTAGAGGTGGGGTACTCTTTAGAACCCCAGAACAAACCCCTAAAAACAATGACCATCTAGTAGGGGGGGAGACTACAGACCTTCTTACCAATCTGGGAAAAAACAACAAAGAGTCCTTTTGTTCTGGGGTTAATCAAAAAGGGTTATCAATTGGAATTCTCACAAAGCCCCCCAAGTCGGTTTTACATCACAAACCTGCCAAAGGATCGGGAAAAGGCTCTGGCCATGAAGTCTCTGTTACAGGAACTGATGCAACAGAAGGTCATTTCCCAGGTTCCGTAAGATCAAGAGGGGAAGGGGTTTTACTCCCACATTTTTCTGGTCAAAAAGCCATCAGGAAAGTTCCGCCTGATTCTCAATTTAAAGGTTCTAAATCGATCCATGAATTACAAAAAATTCAGGATGGATACGATTTTCTCAGTAAGGAACTTGCTAACCCCCAAATGTCATATGGCTTCCATCGATTTGAGAGATGCCTATCTCCATATACCAATAGCGCCCCCATCACAAAGGTTCCTGCGTCTTGCAGTCAATCTGGGGGGAGGGGAGATTTGGCACCTGCAGTTTCGGGCTCTGCCTTTCGGTCTTTCCTCTTCTCCCAGTGTATTCACAAAAGTGATGGCGGAATCTTTGGAGCCCCTGAGACTGAAGGGGATTTCAATAGTACCCTATTTGGACGACCTGCTACTGTTTGCAGACTCAAGGGGTCAAGTAGAGGTCAACCTACAGACAGTTCAAACACATTTAAGAGGTTTGGGATGGCTTCTCAATCTTCAGAAGTCAAACTTAATTCCATCTCAAAGGGTAAGGTTTCTGGGGTACGAAATAGACTCGATAGAACAGAGAATTTTTCTACCCCAGGAGAAAATAGAGAAGATGCAGTTGACCCTGATAACACTTCAATCCAACGCAGAGATCTCTGTAAGACAAGCCATGTCCGCTCTGGGACTGTTGACAGCAGCAATTCCTTCGGTACAGTGGGCCAGGTTGCATGCCCGTCTTCTGCAATCGGATATCCTGAGGAATTGGTCACACCAGGAACCTCTGGAGAAGAAATTCAACTTGGGGGCAAGAGCAAAAAGGTCGCTCTGGTGGTGGAGGAGCCTAGGAAACATTTCAAAAGGGCTTCCTTGGGTCTTTCCGGTAACCAGAAGGCTGACTACAGATGCCAGCGCATGGGGATGGGGAGCTCATCTAGAAGAAAAAACGATTCAGGGAGTTTGGACCAAACCAGAAGCAAGAAGATCTTCAAATTGGAGAGAGTTAAAGGCTGTTCACTTAAGCCTCCTCTCCCTCCAGGAATTTCTAGTGAATTAACATGTCCAAATATTGTCAGACAATATGACGACAGTATTATATTTAACAAAGCAAGGGGGCACAAAAAGCAAAACCCTAATGGGTCTAGAGCATCAGATCCTAAGATGGGCAGAGAACAATGTGGCCTCTCTATCAGCAGTCCATCTAAAGGGGACGGAAAACACCTTAGCAGATCTTCTCAGCAGGAAAGAAGTAAGGGAAGCAGAGTGGTCTCTCAATCAGGAATTATTCGAAACGATTTCCAAGAGTTGGGGTTATCCCCAAGTGGACCTCTTTGCAAAACAGGAAAATGCAAAAATACCAGTCTTCTTCTCTCTTCAGAGACAGGATCAAGCTCTCGGAGTAGATGCGTTAGCTCACAAATGGGACTTCCATCTGTCCTACGCTTTTCCCCCGTTCCAACTGATACCAAAGGTGTTAGCCAAATTCAGATTGGAGTCCACGGAGCTAATATTAATAGCTCCTTATTGGCCAAAAAGACCCTGGTTTTCAACCTTGATGAACCTCTCAGTGAAACCTGCTTGGAGATTACCAATCAGGACAGACCTGTTGAGTCAGGGCCAAATTCTCCATCCAGATCCAGCTTACCTCAAACTAACAGCTTGGTTTCTGAAGAACAAATCTTAAGACGGAAGGGTTTATCAGAGAAGCTTATTTCTACCCTTCTTGCAAGTAGAAAAAAAGTGACGAGAGACATTTACTTTAAAGTCTGGAAGATCTATAATTCTTGGTGTTCCAGTAAAAACTTTGATTTTCGTACCACTTTTTCAGTTTTGGAATTTCTTCAAGAGGGATTGGAGAAGGGGTTAGCAGCAAGTGCGCTCAAGACGCAGGTAGCTGTTTTATCAGTTTTTTTGGAAAGAACCCTGTCCGGGGAACCTTTTAATAATCAGATTTTTTAGGGCAATGGCAAAAGTAAAGCCTAGACCTGTTGTTAGTTTTCCCAAATGGGATTTATCTTTAGTTCTTCAGGGACTAACTATGGCACCGTTTGAACCCATAGAAGAAGCATCATTACGTTTCTTGACGTTAAAGACTATTTTACTGGTAGCAGTAACTTCCGCACGTAGAATTAGTGAGTTACAAGCCCTTTCAATTAAGGAGCCCTTTATGAGATGTCTACAGGATAGGGTAGTATTGAGGACGGATCCAGCATTTCTACCAAAGGTGGCTTCAGTTTTTCACTGTACACAGGAAATCATTCTCCCTACTTTTTGTCCTTTACCTTCGGGAGCAGGAGAAGAAGCTTTCCATACCCTTGATGTCAGGAGGTGTCTGCTTAAATATCTGGAAAGAACAAAGGAAATCAGAAAGTCATCCTCACTCTTTGTTTTATTGGAAGGTACTCACAAAGGAGGTAAAGCTTCCAAAAGCACCCTTGGAAGATGGTTAAAGCAGGCCATTAAAGAGGCATACAAATCTTTGGGTCTGGAACCTCCGGAAGGGGTATTACCTCATTCTACTCGAGCAGTGGCGGCATCATGGGCAGAAAGGGCTAGGGCATCTCCTGAGCAAATCTGCAAGGCTGCCACATGGTCCAGTTTTTCGACCTTCATAAGGCACTACCGCTTGGATCTACTATCAGCCTCGGACCAATCATTTGGTAGGAAGATTTTGCAGGCAGTAGTCCCACCCTGAAGTAAGTTTCTCGGTTATCCTCTCCAAGGTGCTGTCCTGAAAGGCGAAGGGAGAAAACCTTAGTTAGACTTACCGGTGACGGTATTTCTACGAGCCTTTCAGGACAGCAGCCTACTTCCCTCCCTTGGTTATCATATGTAAAGTATAATTATAGGACCTGGTAATTGTCTGATTATATTTTCCAGCATGTCGGAGGATTTCTCGGTAACAACTGATGGCATGATGGAAGCAGCTGCTTTTTAAAGGGGCGTTGTCACGCAGTGTTTCCTATCTAAGAGGTGGAGCTACGCTCTCTCCAAGGTGCTGTCCTGAAAGGCTCGTAGAAATACCGTCACCGGTAAGTCTAACTAACTAAGGTTTTTTTTTTTTGCACAAAGTTGTCACTAAATGATATATTGCTCAAACATGCCATGGGAATATGTGAAATTACACCCCGAAATACATTCTGTTGCTTCTCCCGAGTACGGGAATACCACATGTGTGAGACTTTTTGGGAGCCTAACCGCGTACGGGACCCCGAAAACCAAGCACCGCCTTCAGACTTTTTAAGGGCGTAAATTTTTGATTTCACTCTTCACTGCCTATCACAGTTTTGGAGGCCATGGAATGCTCAGGTGGCACAAACCCCCCCCCCCCCCCCAAATGTCCCCATTTTGGAAAGTAGACACCCCAAGCTATTTGCTGAGAGGTATAGTGAGTATTTTGCAGACCTCACTTTTTGTCACAAAGTTTTGAAAATTGAAAAAAGAAAAAAAAAATGTTTTTTCTTGTCTTTCTTCATTTTCAAAAACAAATGAGAGCTGCAAAATACTCACCATGCCTCTCAGCAAATAGCTTGGGGTGTCTTTCCAAAATGGGGTCATTTGGGGGGTTTTTGTGCCACCTGGGCATTTCATGGCCTCCGAAACTGTGATAGGCAGTGAAGAGTGAAATAAAAAATTTACATTCTTAGAAATCCTGAAGGCGGTGATTGGTTTTCGGGGCCCCGTACGCGGCTAGGCTCCCAAAAAGTCCCACACATGTGGTATCCCCATACTCAGGAGAAGCAGCTAAATGTATTTTGGGGTGCAATTCCACATATGCCCATGGCCTGTGTGAGCAATATATCATTTAGTGACAACTTTTTGTAAATATTTTTTTTTTTTTGTCATTGTTCATTTACTTGGGACAAAAAAAATAAATATTCAATGGGTTCAACATGCCTCTCAGCAATTTCCTTGAGGTGTCTACTTTCCAAAATGGGGTCATTTGGGGGGGGGGGGTTTATACTGCCCTGCCATTTTAGCATCTCAAGAAATAACATAGGCAGTCATAAACTAAAAGCTGTGTAAATTCCAGAAAATGTACCCTAGTTTGTAGACGCTATAACTTTTGCGCAAACCAATAAATATACGCTTTTTGACTTTTTTTTTTTTTTTTTTACCAAAGACATGTGGCCGAATACATTTTGGCCTAAATGTATGACTAAAATTTAGTTTATTGGATTTTTTTTTATAACAAAAAGTAGAAAATATCTTTTTTTTTTTTTTTTTTTTTTTTTTAAATTTTCGGTCTTTTTCCATTTTATAGCGCAAAAAATAAAAACGGCAGAGGTGATCAAATACCATCAAAAGAAAGCTCTATTTGTGGGAAGAAAAGGACACAAATTTCGTTTGGGTACAGCATTGCATGACCGAGCAATTAGCAGTTAAAGCGATGCAGTGCCAAATTGGAAAAAGTCCTCTGGTCCTTAGGCAGCATAATGGTCCGGGGCTGAAGTGGTTAATCGTGTTCTTGTGTTCATTTTCTCTCTTTTGTTTTTTCAACACCCTTATTGAATTACACGAAGGTGTAAAGATGATGACCTCATGCCTCATTCTTCTGCTTCATCGCTTATATCTAAACTCGGTCACTGAGTCTCTTTAACACATAAGTGTTGGCTGGAATATCAAAAACGGGTACATCCCACTGGGCTGTGGCTCATCGGAGCACCCCGGCACATGGGGGCCTCTAGGCTTCTCCTCCTAGTCTGGAGGCAATATCCCCCTTGGGCCGTAGCACTTTGCGCTTCTGTCAGGGCATTCAGTTGTCCTGTACATATGCGCACTAGCTTTCTGCCAGTAGTTGCCGCCCTCTGTTTGTTGGCGGCCCTGTCGACGCCTGACAGCACCGCGTATTCCACGCAGTGACGCCAGGCACCGCTTCAGCCGAGGGACCGCCCACTTCGGACTTCTATTGCTCGGCAATCAGGCTGCAGGTGTGGTAAACACGCCACCTAGCTGGGCCTCGCTCGGGTCAACTGTCAGCCCCCTAACGCAGGTACATAGCATTGTTAGGCTAATTATTTTAGCCACCCCCACCCTGTCTCCCATATATATCTGGCATTTTGCAACGAATCATTTTGCTGCACAGCCAGGATATCCGCTCTATCCCAGACATTTTGAGAGTATTTGTTGTTTAAGGTAGGAGATGATTTCTAAAAATATATGTGTCACTGGCGCAAAACCTATCCTATCACCAATATGTAAGTGATGTCTGTAGCTGCTGCATCCAAAGAGTTTTTCAAGAGAAAATTAAATTAAAAGTGCTATGTGTGTGGATGCGCTGCTCCCATATGTGCTCTCTATACTACCTGTGTATGTGCTATCTTTTTAACCTAGTTTTATTCACCATCCACCTATAAAATTACATCTCATTTAAGCAATAACCATATGCCTGTAAAAATTCATCACATGTAAACAACAACTTAATACAAATTCCGTAAATCATATAAAAGTCCAGTGACATATGTCACATAATGTTAAACTCTCTTCATATGTGTTGCAAATCATCCGTTGGGATTGCCGTGGGCGGCGTGCTCTTGTGTGTTAGATCAGATTAAAGTGACTTAGTGCTTCACCACCACCTGTGAGATTTGCCACTCACCAGATTAATCTTTAAAGCTGCACCTTTGGTTCATTAATAGGGATTATCCCTATTAATGAACCAAAGGTGCAGCTTTAAAGATTAATCTGGTGAGTGGCAAATCTCACAGGTGGTGGTGAAGCACTAAGTCACTTTAATCTGATCTAACACACAAGAGCACGCCGCCCACGGCAATCCCAACGGATGATTTGCAACACATATGAAGAGAGTTTAACATTATGTGACATATGTCACTGGACTTTTATATGATTTACGGAATTTGTATTAAGTTGTTGTTTACATGTGATGAATTTTTACAGGCATATGGTTATTGCTTAAATGAGATGTAATTTTATAGGTGGATGGTGAATAAAACTAGGTTAAAAAGATAGCACATACACAGGTAGTATAGAGAGCACATATGGGAGCAGCGCATCCACACACATAGCACTTTTAAGGAGATGATTTCTGACAGCTGTCTTTTCGTCCCTTTGCCCATACTTCTTTACCCTGCATACCATTTCACTGGGGCTATGTAGTACATTCTTATGTTGCAGGGGGGGTGTCCACCACTACCTTTTTTTTTGTTTGTACTCCCTATTTAATACTGAATCTATGCACACCTGTAGGCTTTCCTTGCATACTATGCCGCCCACTTCCTATGCACCTCTATTGTCTGAAGTCCAGTCTGGTGGACTGGATTTTGATAGATATATAATTTCCCCTTTACTTTTGGTCCGAGACACTCATGGATATTGCTGGACAGAGATGGGGTTCAGGTAAGTATTATGGGGGCTGAGGGAGGGCTGCTGCACACAATGTTTTTTACCTTAATGCATAGAATGCATTAAGGTAAAAAAACCTTCTGACTTTACAACCCCTTTAACTGTCCAGATCAATATCCCAGGAGTTTATTTGACTTGATGCTATACTCTGGTTAAAAAGTGTACCTGTGATGTAAAAAAAATGAGACAAAGATCAATCATTTCAGAACTTTTTCCACTTTTTTTTATTGTGACCTATAAACTGTACAACTCAGTTGAACAGACTGAAATCTTTTAGGTTGAGGGAAGTAAACATAACATGGTTGCATAAGTGAGCAAACACTTAACTAATACTTTGAAGCACCTTTTGAGTTTATTACAGCGCTCAGTTTTTTTTGGGCATGAGTCTATCAGCATGGCGCATCTTGACTTTGTTGATTTGGATATATGCTTTTGGTCGTTGTCATGCTGAAATATGAAGTTCCTCTTCATGTTCAGCTTTTTAGCAAGAGCCTGAAGGTTTTGTTCCAATATTGACTGGTATTTGGAACGGTTCATAATTCCCTCTACCTTAAATAGGGCCCCTGTTCCAGCTGAAGAAAAACAGCCCCAAAGCATGATGTTGCCACCACCATGCTTCACTGTGGGTATGGTGTTCTTTTGGTGATGTGCAGTGTTGTTTTCGCTTTTAGAATTATGGCCAAAAAGTTCAACCTTGGTTTCATCAGACCATAACATATTTTCCATTTTCCCACATGCTTTTGGGAGACTTCAGATGTGTGTTTGCAAAATTTAGCCGGCTTGGATGTTTTTCTTCGCAAGAAAAGGCTTCTGTCTTGCCAATCTACCCCATAGCCCAGACCTATGAAGAAGACCTATGAAGAATACGGGAGATTGTTGTCAGATGTACCACACAGCCACTATTTGCCAGATATTCCTGCAGCTCCTTTAATGTTGCTGTAGGCCTCTTGGCAGCCTCCCTGACCAGTTTTCTTCCTGTCTTTCATCAGTTTTGGAGGGACGTCCAGTTCTTGGTAATGTCACTATTGTGCCATATTTTCTCCACTTGATGACTGTCTACACTGTGTTCAATGGTATAGCTAATGCCTTAGGAAATTCTTTTGTACCCTTCTCCTGACTGACACCTTTTTAAGAATGAGATCCCTCTGATGCTTTGGAAGCTCTCTGCGGACCATGGCTTTTGCTGTAGGATGCGACTAAGAACATGTCAGGAAAGACCTACTAGAACAGCTTAACTTGGTATTTGGGGTGAATCAGAGATACTTGAAATGATAGCAGGTGTGTACTGACTGAATGTGATTGCTTAATTCTGAACACAGTTACATTCCCAGTTATAAGAGGGTGTGCCCCCCCAAAAGATTTCAGTTTGTTGTTCAACTGAGTTGTACAGTTTATAGGTCACATTGATAAGGTGGAAAAAGTTCTGAAATGATTTGATCTTTGTCTCACTTATTTACATTACAGAAACCTGACATTTTTACAGGGTGTGTTTACTTTTTAAATCCTGTGTGTAGATACCGTGATCCATGAGGACAAATGTTTTCACATCCTGCTTACATGGCAAGTACACATGGGGAACTCGTAACTCAAAAAATAAACATACGAATGAAAAAAAAAAAATTATATATATATATATATATATATATATATATATATATATATATATATATATATATATATATATATATATATATATATATATATATATATATATATATAATTTATTTTTCATTAGTATGCTTATTTTTTTGAGTTACAAGTTTCCCATGTGTGCTTGCCATGTAAGCAGCAGGTGAAAACTTTTGTCCCCATGGATGACTATTTGACCCATATGGACTCTTTTAGGAACTGTTTAAATTCTATCCTATGCTTGCAATGAATGCAAGTCTATCAGTATACTCAGGCTCAAATGCTTATAGGACTTTTGACTGGTTTTCCTTCTCTTGTAGGATCTTATTGTTCTGCGTGATGGATTTGATTTAATTCTTCCAAAGGTGAGCATTTCAGTTCAGTGTACTGAAAATGAAATAAGCCCATACATGACTTTTTTTTTCTTTTTTAATGGCATGTTTTGTTCCTGGTAACAGCTTGCACGGGTAATAAGCCGCTTGGCAGACTTTGCAGAAAGATATGCCGATCTTCCAACACTAGGATTCACCCACTACCAGTAAGTAAATCTATAAAGATGTAATAAGTGATCTGTTGAGTTGTTTTCAGGTATAATAAATGTGCTTAAAGGATAACTCCACGTTCATGGGGGGAAAAAAATCCCCCCAAAAAAGAAACATCTACAATTGCGATAACATTCAGTTACAATATGACTTGTATTAAAACTTCCCTTTGCTTTTCAATCTGCAGTGCTGTCATTTTCTGTAAAATGCGTGGCAATATGGCTTCCTGGGGGTATTCTGTACGCAGATGGTGTACAGCACGCCCCCATATATGTCTGCCATATTTTTTGTGTAGCGCTACCCCCCCATAGCAGCTGCTTCAATATATTTTGGTTCCGTCCTCTGCCTCTAAACCCCAATAACAGTCTCTACCCCTCTTGGCACACCTGGCAATAGTGTAAGTGCAATGACTAATGAGAAACACACACCTTATGATAAAACACAGAAATTGTCTTTTACTGCAATATTTCTGTGGAAAAGTAACAGTACATATCTTCGAGTAATCAACTGGAGAGCAATAACTGAGATTAAGGGCACTATAGCTCAGTACTGTATTCAGGCTGCTATCGGGGGATTCCCAACCAGTGAAAAACTCCAAGAGCAGAGGCACACTTAAATGGCAAATTGCAATATGACACATTTTTATATCGGATTGGTTACCTCTACTCAAATTTGGCTCCAAGTCCAGGCATAGGAGAGCAGAGGTCTGACCCTCTTTATGTCAGACCTCTCCCTTCTGACTCCTGACACCACAGGCTCAACTACAAATACTGTAATCAAATCTATATTTAATGGCTTAGCTTCCCACATAAACTGTCTCGCAAACCCACTGCATATACGGAGTATGTGTATGCGCGCCCATATGGCACTAGTAACTTCAGTCCCTTTGAATAAGTATGAGGCTTTGTATCTTTAACTAGCCACTTTCGGGGCACTTAAACTTCTAAAAAGCAGGGCCAAAAACAACTGGCCTGGATTAGTAAAGAATGCACGATCTTCCTCAGCAAAATGCAATGGTGTCTGTATACAGTGTCTCTGTATCTGAATGAACTTGTGTCCTGTGGCACTACAAGTGTCAGCAAGGTGACTAAGAGCAATGATATCTGTATACAGTGTCTATACAACTCTACCTGTGTGCAGTGTCCCTGTTTCCTGCAAATGGGCAAAAGCCCACTAAATCCTGCAGTCAGGCCCAAACGAACATCCTGGGAATGGACAGGCTCTTCTGGTGAACCGACTGGTCACCTCTCGCTGGAACGCTTCGCTGCAGGCGCGCCTGGATGTGCACCTGGGATCCCCCTCTATCAGGCTGGATGTCCCAGACAGGCTGTGAATGCCTCAAATCATGCGGTGTGACTGACCTGGGAGGCAGCACCTCTCCCCTAGGTCTAGTCTTTTCTCTTGTCTCGTGGTGTCTGAGAGATCTCCTCAGATCAGCAAGATGGAGTCTCTAGTTCCTTTTTCCCCAGAGCAGGCTGGCTCTTATAGTTCTGTCTCCATAGAAAGCTATGGGGCTGTTTTAGATGGGGACTACATATCCGAGAATCCTTTGAAGCTGCTGCTTGTTAAAGTCCTTCTGATTTGCTCCTGTAATTTCTCCTGTCATTGACTCTCCTTATCTTGCCAATAGGCACACGGGAGGGTGCAGAGTGAGCAGCTATGTGTGTGTGTCTGTCTCCCAACAGAGAGAAGAGGAGAGGGGGGAAATTTCCACCGCTGCTGCTGGCAGGCACTTTCTCCCTCACAGAAGAATCTCAGGCAGGTTGGCCAGGCCGCGGGATATGCAGGGCACCTGCTACAATTGCATTCATGAACATATGTTTCATTTTGGAATTAATCTTTAAAGCGGAGTTCCACCTATATAAGAGTAAGCCGCTACAAAAAGTGTAGCTGCTGACTTTTATTAATCGGACACTCACCTGTCCCATGGTCCAGCAATGCGGGCATAAGAAGCCCCGCTCCTCTCCCCCTCCTCTCTGCGGCGCTGGCATTGTCACTGTGGGCGCCCGGCTGTGGCTTCACAGCCGGGCACGCATTGCGCATGCACGACCTGTGCTGCGCACTGTGACTGGCCGGGCTTTCATCTGGGACCTGTGACGTTTTCCAGATGATTGCAGAGAGGGAGGGGGGTAGAGGTGAACTTGCCCCAGGAGGAAGTGGAAGCTGTATCCGGTCCCCCCCCCAAAAAAAATGACATGCCAAATGTGGCATGTCAGGGGGTCACCTGCACTTAAAGGGGAAGTTCCATTTTTGGGTGGTACTCCGCTTTAATAATATATTTTTACTTATATGTTACTCGTATCTTAATTGTACTGTACAGGACACAGGCAGAGTATTCATATACCATAAGTTTTATATTCATGTGAATCCCCTTCAGGTGATTGGACACTGGCAAAACGTTTGAGGACACGCACCCTGGGTGCACACAGAAAATCACATTATGGAGTCCTGCAAGATTTGCACACCTTACCGAATTCCCCTGGTGGGGGAGCCCTCCACTAACCAACATAACAAAAATACAAAATGGATGGGGGCTCTAACCCCACCCCTGTACTCAAATAATGTATAGTCACAGACTACTTTTATTTATATTTATTTATATATATATATATATATATATATATATATATATACTGCTAATAAATTCGCATATATCAATATCTCAATGTGGAAAAGAGAGAAGAAAAAGGAATATGGATATTCATGTATGACTACTTCCGTCCGTATAAATGTAATTCTTTATTACAAACTAATAAAAATATACACACAAACTACATAGATCATAAGACATGTTAAACCCATATCCTATCCATCCTGCTCCTATATATGGCTAACTAGTGTCTAAATATGACTCTGGAAATACCTAATCCAAATGCCCCCGTGTGTTTGATTAAGAAGCGGTGAACTCCAGAAATCAACTTTGAAGACAGATAATGTTCTCTTTGGGGGTTTATTGCACTTCACCCACCTCACACAGATATATGTAAATTACAGTCCTGATCACACATTTATAATACACCTGGTCCAGAGGAGGTCAGATAGGCAAGTGTCTCTCCTGCTGAGATATTTGCCCTCCCCCACAAGAATATCAGTTCAGCAAACTGTAGAGGAAATATTATTATTTACAGCGCCAACAGTTTACGCAGTGCTTTACAATGTATAGGGGGGATAACACAATTACAGTACAGTTCAATACAAAAGGTACAGGAGGGCCCTGCTCGTAGAGCTTACATTCTAAAGGGAGGGGGTGGTGGCACAAAAGGTAATAGCTGCAGCGAATGATTTGATGGGGGTGGCTCGGGGACAATTGTTAGGTGGGTGTGGGATAAGCTTCCCTGAATCAATGAGTTTTCAAGGATCTCCTAAAGGTGGACAGGGTAGGGGCTGATCGGATATTCTGGGGCAGGGAGTTCCAGAGGACGGGAGGGGCTCTGGAGAAGTCCTGAAGGCGAGCATGGGAGGTGGTAACAAGGGAGCTAGAGAGCAGGATGTCCTGGGAGGAGTGGAGGGGACGATTTGGGCGATATCTGCAGAGAAGGTTGGTTATGTAGATGGGGACGATGTTGTGAATGGCCTTGTAGGTTATGGTTAGCATTTTGAATTTTACGCGGTGGGGTAGGGGAAGCCAGTGAAGGGATTGGCAGAGAGGAGCAGCAGGCATGGATCGGTTAGTAATGAGGTGTATTAGTCTAGCAGCAGAATTCATAAGACTGAAGGGGGCATAGCCTGCTTAAGGGTAGGTCATTAAGGAGAGAGTTGCAGTAGTCAAGGCAGGAAATAATCAAGGAGTGAATAAGTTGCTTTGTGGTGTCATTAGTCAGGAAGGGTTGAATTCTGGAGATGTTGCGGAGGTTAAGGTGGCAGGATTTAGCCAGTGATTGGATGTGGGGGCTGAAGGAGAGGTCGGAGTCAAGGATTACACCCAGCACCCTGGCATGTGTGGAGGGACCAATGGTTGTGTTGATATTAATGGTGAAGTCACAGGGGGGGCCGTGAAGGAGGAAATATAACAAGTTCAGTTTTAGAAAGATTGAGTTTGAGCAAGTGGTGTGACATCCATATCGATATGTCATTCAGTAAGTTTGAGATCCGTGAGGAGATCGAGGGGGGGAGTTGGAGTGGAGAGATAGATCTGGGTGTCGTCATCATAGAGGTGGTATAGGAAGCCATGAGAGGTTATCAACTGGCCCAGGGAAGAGGTATAGAGTGAGAATAGGAGAGGCCCAAGGATGAAGCCTTGAGGTACCACAACAGAAAGAGGAAGGGGAGTGGAGGAGATGGAGTTGTAAGTGACACTGAAAAGGGGAACCAGGATAAAGTAGAATCACGGAGGCCAAGGGAGTGTAATTTGCTGAGGAGGAGCAGGTGGTCAACTGTGCCAATGGCAGCAGAGAGGTCTAAAAGTATGAGTATGGAGTAGTGCCCATTGGTTTTAGCAGTTAGTAGGTCATTGGTTAGTTTTAGTAGGGCAGTTTCAGTAGAATGTTGTGGGCGGAAGCCAGATTATAGGGGGTCGAGAAGGTTGTCAGTGAGGTATCGACTCATTCGATCATGGACAAGGCGTTCGATGAGCTTGGAGGCAAACTGGAGCAGGGAGATGGGTCTTAAGTTATTCAAACAGGTGGGGTCTAGTAAGGGTTTTTTGAGTATGGGGATAACCAGTGCATGTTTGAGCAGGGAAGGAAAGGTGCCGGAGGTGAGGGAGAGGTTGAAGATGTGGCTTAGGGAGTTGAGGATAGAGTGGGAATGTGGTCGCAGTAATTGAGAGGGGACAGGTAGTGAGGTGGGCTATGGAGAGGAGTTTATCAACTTCATCTGTGGTAACTGAGCAAAAGGAGGAGAGTACTGAGTGTAGTGTTGGACCCGATGTGTTGGGTAGGGGAGGAATTTGAATGCTGGATATCTCCTTGCGAATTGTCGATTTTGCTATTAAAATGGTTGGCAATCTGTTGAGGGGTAAGCAAGTTGGTGGGTGGGGGCAGTGGAGGGTGAAGTAAGCAATTGAGGGTAGAAAAGAGATGACGAGGTTTGGATGAGAGTGTTGTAATAGGTTGTAATAGGAGGAGGATGTCGTCTATGCCCTAGACCCCCCAGAACTGGTTCTTTGGACTAGGTACATAGACGACATCCTCCTCCTATGGAAGGGTAGTGCCGATTGTTTGCACTCCTTCCTTACTACACTTGAATGGCAATAACTTCGGCATTAATTTAACATATGAAGTGAGCACTTCCAGTATTCATTTTCTAGATCTAGAGATAACTAAAGCAGATGACCACTTAGAGACTAAAAAGTTTTTCAAACCTACCGACCGGAATGGTTACATTCCGGTCGATAGTTGTCACCATGCCACTTGGTTGAAATCTGTACCCCGGAGCCAGCTTACCCGAATCAGACGAAATTGCAGCAATCTCTCTGATTTTTTTTCACCAAGCGCATGTCCTAAGATCCAGGTTTGTGGACAAAGGATATGACCCAGCCTCTAGATAGAGAGATCAATCAAATCTCCTTGATAGATAGAAACTCCCTGCTATCCCAACAACCAAAGCGTATATTAGACAATAAACATAGATGGTCACTTCTTACCAATTTTTCAGTACAACATAAGCAGATCAAAGATATTATATCTAGACACTGGAGAATTTTAAAAAGTGATCACGTACTAGGTCCTCTTCTCCCTGAACGTAGTGGTGTAATTTATAGAGGGGCACCTTCGATAAAAAGTCAGATTGCCCCCAATGTTACAGATACCCCCACAATTCACCCCTTTTTTCATAATATGAAAGGGTTTTTTCCTTGTCGCAGATGTAATGTCTGTATACATAATACCTGTGGACGAAGACGGAGTGAGACTTTTTCCTTTACAGTTACAGGAAAGGAATACCAAGTTAAACATTTCCTGACATGCCAAACACGCTATGTTTACTTGATTACGTGCCCGTGCGGAAAACAATATGTGGGTCGCACCACACGCACATTTTCCGTAAGAGTAAATGAACATATAACCAATATCAAAAATGGTCACACCAATCATAGCAATCCGAGACATTTCCTTCAGTGTCACCATCAAAATCCAATGGGGACGAGCTTTCTAGTTATAGATAAGTTTGTTTCTCGTTGGAGAAGTGAGTCACTGAAAGGGGGCGTGTCTAAATTAGAGACTTTTTGGATACACCAACTAGAAAGCTATCAACCTCACGGTCTCAATATTGATTGGGACATCAACGCATTCATCAATCAGTCTTGAACATCAGTCCTGCCTTTTTTCTCTTCCTTTCTTTCTCTTCCTATTTTGATTTGTTCCAGTTTTTAGTAATCATTGTCTGTTGACTCTATATGTATTACTTTGAATGATTTATGGACATGCCTGTAGACTTTGAATGGTATATAGACATGTCTATTCGCTAATATTACTAGTTGGTAGGTTAGACAGACATTGCCATCAGCTAAGGTAGGGTTTCTCCACCCTCATAATACATATATATGTGAGACTCATAATTAGGGGTCAGATAGAGATCAACATTACCTAAAGTATGAGCCTCATCTTTATGGGGACATATGGGTTTTTTTATGTTTATTGGAGAATATTCATATATTTCTTTCTCGAACATCACGGGACACAGAGCCACAGTAATTACTGATGGGTTATATAGGTATCACTGGTGATTGGATACTGGCACACCCTATCAGGAAGTTCAACCCCCTATATAATCCCTCCCCCTTGCAGGGATACCTCAGTTTTTACGCCAGTGTCTTATGTGATGGACGTGTAAAGATGTCCTGTGCTAAGATCCTATACTGGGGCAAGCCAGGCGAACCGGATCCATTCAAAGTGTCTTTTCATGGCCGAATTGAATGGTACCCGGGCCTCGTGTCCGAAGTAACAAGGTTTTACCCGTAATGCTTCTCTTTTTAGAGAGCTGGACCCCGCAGATCAGAAAATGGCTTTAAACTTCCTAATTTCTGACGAGGTGCTTTACGGTCCCAGAACTGTTGGATCCCCCTACTGATGGGGGCCCCAGTTTTTGACGGTTTTTTCAAACGGAGCCCACCGTGAGAGGTGAAGATTGGGTCTGTGTAAACAGCACCCTGCGGCTGGATAAGGTAAGAGGAGATTCCACAGAATTTTTGAGTTCTAGTGGTTTTTCTCCTTTAAGGTAAATGCATGCTATGCCTATTGTGACCACCGGGGGCTGCCAAGAGCACAAACCTACACATGCTGAATGTCTGTCTCAGGTGTTAATTGCTGATTATGTCCCAGCATCTCAAGCAGGCTGCAAACAGGTAAGGTGGAAAGGGGGATTTCTCATGTTTAAATGTTCCCCCCCAGGCTAGGGCCACAGGGGTCTAGAAAGTGGTTATACCACCCGGGCTCTGCGGCCTAATGGCCACCATCTCTGAAGATAGCCGTTCAGGCAGATCTTGTTACCAGCCTTCCTCCCTCCCCCCATCCCCAGCCTTTCTCCAGAAGCATGACAGGAGAGTCGGCAGCACGGGAAGCGCTTGTTTTTTTTTTTTTTTCAAAACTCGAGGGGAGGGGGGGCGGGACGTCAGCACAGGTGCTTAGACTCCCACTCAGGCCAGCTGCAGGCTATTAGAGGCACTCTGTACAGGTGCACTCAGCCTTCTGAGAGACACAGAGCTGACGGTCGCATGTAAGGTGGGACACAGGCATTCTCTTAGGCAGCATTTACTGAAGTAACACCAGACTGAGCATTGGGTAGCAAGGCTTTTAGCCAGACTACATCGCTCAGCGGGCAGTGTTCATTTGTATACCTCACACCTTGTTGCTTTGCACTATGGGTAGAAGAGGTTCAAGCACCCCAGGAACCAGAGACACTAGGGGATCTCGTTCAGGTTCTGAGGGCCCCCTGTCGGCAGCATCCTCCCCCCCTAAAGATGGGCCAGGGACGGCTAGCCAGGGAGAGCCATCAGGGTCAGGGGCTACACCTGCTTCTGGCACTTCAGCCCCTGTATATATTACACAAGAGGTTTTTTCCTCAACCATTAATGGTCTAGAGGAAAGATTAATGGCCGTGATTACGTCTTCACTCAGTGGAAGAAAACGCACTAGGCTTTCCTCTGTTCCCCAAGACCCTCAGACAGAGGAGCTCTGGGATAAAGGAGATGAATCCCTTTCAGAGGATCGGGATGGGACGGATGATTCCTCTTCGGAGGAATCAGGTGGAGAGGGACTCTCTGCGACTTCCCAAGAGGAGAAAGTCTTAGTGCAGATCCTTACTGGATTGGTCCGCTCCACATTTAAGTTGCCCATACCTGAAACTGCTAAAGAATCCTCTTCTGCTTTGGGGTCACTGAAACCTTTCCAAGCAGCACATGCTTTTCCTGTTCATATTTTACTTGAAAAGCTCATTTATTCTGAGTGGGATCACCCAGACAAACGTTTTTCTCCGCCGAGAAAGTTTTCAACACTTTATCCGATGGAAGAAAAGTTTATTAAAATGTGGGGAATACCGGCTATTGATGCCGCCTTTTCCTCCGTAAATAATAGCCTGACTTGTCCTGTAGACAATGCTCAGATGCTCAGGGATCCTGTAGATAAAAGGATGGAATCCCTATTGAAGGATGTTTTCTCCTTAGCAGGATCAGTGGCCCAACCTGCAGTAGCAGCGATTGGAGTCTGTCAATACTTAAGAGACCATGTTAAGCAGGTCATCAAAGTATTACCTGAACAGCAGGCCCAGGGGTTTGCTAACCTTCCAGGGGCCTTATGCTTTGTGGTTGACACCATTAGAGATTCTATCGTGCAAACCTCCCGTCTTTCACTGGGGTTGGTGCATATACGTAGAATCCTATGGTTGAAAAATTGGTCAGCCGAAGCACCATGTAAGAAGCTACTGGCTGGGTTTCCATTTCGTGGTGCAAGGTTGTTTGGAGAGGACTTGGATAACTATATCAAAAGAATCTCTTGTGGGAAAAGCACTCTCTTACCTGTCAAGAAGAAGAGTAAACGTCCCTCTTTCAAACAGACTCTTTCCCCAATGCCGGGGGCTTCAGCCTCCAGGCAGTCTCGACGGCCGCCTCCATCGGGGTCCAGAGACAAGAGTCAACCCCAGAGACAAAAGAAGTCCTGGGGAAAGAAGCCTACTAGGCAAAACACTAAGACCTCTGCATGAGGGGGCGCCCCCGCTCACTCGAGTGGGGGGAAGACTGCGACAGTTCTCAGAGCTCTGGCAGGAGGACTTCCAGGACAGATGGGTAATCTCCACGGTAACCTTAGGGTACAAGCTGGAGTTTCAGGAATTCCCTTCTCCTCGGTTCCTCAGATCAAGTGTTCCCAGAGACCCAGAGAAGAAGCAGTCGCTCCTAGCGTTAGAGCGACTTTTGTCGCAGGAGGTCATTATGATAGTTCCCGCAAAGGACCAGGGATTGGGCTTCTATTCCAACCTTTTTACGGTCCAAAAGCCAAATGGGGATGTCAGGCCCATTCTGGACTTAAGGGATCTGAACCGATTCCTAAGGATTCAATCCTTCCGCATGGAATCAATTCGAACAGTAGTTCCCACCCTGCAGGGAGGAGAATTTCTGGCATCAATAGACATCAGAGATGCATATCTGCATGTGCCCATTTTTCCTGCTCATCAGAAGTTTCTGCGCTTCGAGGTAGGAGGGCGCCATTTCCAGTTTGTGGCTCTGCCTTTTGGGATAGCCACTGCACCTCGAGTGTTCACAAAGATCTTGGCTCCTCCTCTGGCCAGATTAAGGGTTTAGGGTATAGCTGTCATAGCATACCTAGACGACCTGCTCCTGATAGACCGGTCGGTAGCCTCTTTGAATGGAAACTTGAGGACCACAGTCAGGTATCTAGAACACCTGGGTTGAATCCTCAACTTAGAAAAGTCTTTCCTAAAACCAGTAAGAAGACTGGAGTATTTAGGTCTGATTATAGATACAAGCCAGGAGAAAATATTTCTACCCCAGGCAAAAATCGCTGCTTTAAGAGAGCTGATTCTGGCAGTAAGGACCAAGAAGGTCCCTCAGTCCGCCTTTGTATGAGGCTACTAGGGAAGATGGTGTCTTCATTCGAAGCAGTTCCCTATGCTCAGTTTCATTCAAGAATGCTGCAACACAGTATTCTGTCGACCTGGAACAAGAAGGTTCAGGCATTAGACTTTCCGATGCACCTGTCGTATGCGGTGCGTCAGAGCCTCAATTGGTGGCTCATACCCGAAAACCTGCAGAAGGGGAAATCCTTTCTACTGGTTACCTGGACGGTGGTAACAACAGATGCCAGCCTGTCAGGTTGGGGAGCAGTTCTGGAACAGGCTGCGGTCCAAGGGGTATGGTCCAAGACAGAGAGGACCTTACCCATCAACATTCTGGAGATCCGGGCGATACATCTAGCTCTAAAAGGCTGGACTATCAGGCTACAGGGTTGTCCGGTCAGGATCCAGTCCGACAATGCCACAGCAGTGGCTTATGTCAATCATCAGGGAGGCACCCGGAGCCGAGCTGCTCAAAAGGAGGTGAACCAGATCTTAGTCTGGGCAGAGATGCATGTGCCATGCATATCGGCAGTTTTCATCCCGGGAATAGAGAATTGGCAGGCGGACTATCTAAGTCGCCAGCAGTTACTTCCAGGGGAATGGTCTCTGCATCCTGACGTCTTTTGGGCCATATGCCAAAGATGGGGGGTTCCAGATGTAGATCTCTTTGCATCCCGATTCAACAAAAAGATAGACAGATTTGTGGCAAGGACAAAAGATCCTCTTGCATGCGGGACGGATGCGTTGGTGATTCCGTGGCATCGGTTCTCACTGATTTACGCATTCCCGCCTATTCTGCTATTACCACGACTCCTTCGCAGGATCAGGCAGGAAAGGAAGTCGGTACTTCTGGTGGCCCCCGCTTGGCCCAGAAGGACTTGGTATGCAGAAATAGTAAGGATGACGGTAGGTCCCCCGTGGACCCTACCGGTACGCCCAGACCTGTTATCTCAAGGTCCAGTGTTCCATCCTGCCTTACAAACACTAAATTTGACGGTTTGGCTATTGAGACCCACGTTCTGAAGAGTCGTGGGCTCTCAGGTCCTGTCATATCTACCTTGATTAATGCAAGGAAGCCAGCTTCCAGGATGATTTATCATAGAGTCTGGAAAGCTTATATAACCTGGTGTGAATCCAGAGGTTGGCATCCCAGGAAATATGTCATAGGTAGAATCCTTGACTTTCTACAATTAGGATTAGAGATGAAGCTGGCCTTGAGTACGATCAAGGGCCAGGTCTCTGCTTTATCAGTATTATTTCAGCGGCCACTTGCTTCGCATTCTTTGGTCCGAAATTTTATGCAGGGGGTGATGCGTCTTAATCCTCCGGTTAAAGCGCCCCTAAACCCCTGGGACTTGAACTTGGTCCTGGCTGTGTTACAGAAACAGCCTTTTGAACCAATAAGTCAGATTCCTATGGTCTTGTTGACAAGGAAGTTAATTTTTCTGGTGGCCATCTCTTCTGCTAGAAGAGTATCAGAATTAGCAGCTCTTTCCTGTAAGGAGCCTTATTTGATTATACACAAGGATAGAGTGGTACTACGCCCTCATCCTAGTTTTTTACCGAAGGTGGTTTCTGATTTTCATTTAAACCAAGACATTGTTCTACCTTCCTTTTTTCCAGATCCCTGTTCTCCGGAAGAGAGATCTCTACATTCGTTGGATGTAGTAAGAGCAGTTAAGGCCTATCTCGGGGCAACTGCTCAGATCCGCAAGACGGATGTTTTGTTTGTGCTGCCAGAGGGTCCCAATAGAGGACAGGCAGCGTCAAAAGCTACCATTTCTAAATGGATTCGACAGTTGATCATTCAAGCTTACAGTTTGAAACAGAAGATTCCTCCGTTTCAGATCAAGGCACATTCCACAAGGGCTATTGGTGCTTCTTGGGCAGTGCATCACCGGGCCTCTATGGCTCAAATCTGCAAGGTCGCAACCTGGTCTTCAGTCCATACATTCACCAGATTCTATCAGGTGGATGTGAGAAGGCATGAGGATATCGCCTTTGGGCGTAGTGTGCTGCAGGCAGCGGTACAGGGTCCTCAGGTCTGATTGCACCCTACTTGGTCGTGGTTCCCCCCCCCTCAGGTAGCATTGCTCTGGGACATCCCATCAGTAATTACTGTGGCTCTGTGTCCCGTGATGTTCGAGAAAGAAAATAGGATTTTTTAAAACGGCTTACCTGTAAAATCCTTTTCTTTCGAAGGACATCACGGGACACAGAGGTCCCGCCCCTCTTCTAATACACTATATTGCTTGGCTACAAAACTGAGGTATCCCTGCAAGGGGGAGGGATTATATAGGGGGTTGAACTTCCTGATAGGGTGTGCCAGTGTCCAATCACCAGTGATGCCTATATAACCCATCAGTAATTACTGTGGCTCTGTGTCCCGTGATGTCCTTCGAAAGAAAAGGATTTTACAGGTAAGCTGTTTTAAAAAATCCTATTTTTTTTCATTTTTTTTAAAGTTACATTATAGTTGCTGATGTGAACTACATTGTATGTTAGTATACTGTTGGCGTTATGTGAAGCGGTACACTTATAGGTTTATATTTAATTTTTAAGTTTTATTATATTAAAATTCAGATATTGCCATGTAACCATACCACCATTGTTCCTTATAAAAAAACTGGAAGTCCCTATCGCAGTGTGTTTCACGTTGAGGCTTGGACCGCAGTAGCGTTCCAAGGTCCAATACTGTTGGCACGTCTCGCGGGACTACAGAGGACGGCGGACGTTGCTTACGTGGTATTATTAACTTGGACCGCATTAGCGTTCCAAGGTTTACTCGCAATGTTGTTTCTCACGAAACTAGAGGTGACGGCTGACGTAAGTGACGCTGCGTCATCCTTGTTAGTCGATCCAGCCGACAGGCAAACTTGGATTGGATAAGTTTAACGCCCATCATCTCTTTCAGCCAACTGACAAACCAGAATACTCGGTTGACACTCTACTGGAGAGCTACACTGAGGCTTGATTTTCCACTCTTTCCCCATTGGCTTAATATAACATCCTGAACGCCTTTTTTTGCCAGGAACCCGGAAGTGATGCTTTACATGGCGAAAACAGGTGATTTTGATGTTGGTTTTATATTTCATATATAAAGTTGTCAGTGGCTAGCAGGCATGCACCCCAGTTGAAGTCTGATATGCTTGCTGAGCCACTTGTTTTATAAGCGCTTTTTATATTGTCAGTTTTTATCTGGGTTCTGTTTGTCAGTACCAGAAAAACCTTTTTACTTCATTAAATTTTTATGAAGCGGATTTACACTATGTGGAGGATTTCTCTTAATTTTTCCCCCTGAGGGATTTATACCCTACTGATCGACCAATATTTGAGGTCCAAGTATCAGCATCTATCTACCTCAATTGGAGAGACTCCTAGAGTGTACGATAACGATCTGGACGATCGGTGAGTAATCGATATCACGCTTTACCGCGTCAGGATCCGGTTTGGTATCCATCTCACCTGGAACAACCACTCCTTGGATGGTTTTGATACATGCCTGTCCAACTTGCAACCTTTGGTTAGTAAGTCCACCTACTCTGGTAAGGGTATTTCACCTGTTATACACATCTATCAGACACCCCAGTGCTAGGCCTCCCCAGGGTCCACTCCGGCCATCATAGAACAAGGAAATCCAACCCATTGGGAAGCATTGGAACTGATTCCTTTTTTAATTTTTTTCAACACTAGATTTATGTACCATACCACGTTTTGGTGAACACTGACTAATCAACCATGTTGTACTGACACACACACGTCAATACTCACCGGGTTTAACCCTATACCTTGTATTACTGGTTATACACAAATGCAATTTTTTTATATTGTCACATTTGTTTCATGTTTTCAGATGCATGCACACTTGTGTTTATTGATATTGCTTGTGTGTGCTCCTTTTCAGGGAGCACACAAGTCGTAACATTTTATGTTTTCAGAAAGTTATTATTTGCACTTTTATTTTGGTATTTCTTGTATGCACTCCGTCTAGGGAGCACACAAGTTGTAATAATTTATGATTTTAGTAAGTCATTATTTGCACCTTTACTTTACATGAGGTATAATAAGAAGAGCACTAGGCATATATGCTAAGCACCAAAGTTCTGACTATTATCCACACACTTTTAGGCTCATTGAATTGAGTTTTTTCCAATAAAACATTGTTATGCAGGTCATTTTACAGACGCACATTCTGGTAGTTCTCTGCTTGATAACGGACAACTGTTTTAGCGCCACATTGTTATACACGTATGTTGTAATAGGTTTGTTTAGTAGTGTGGAGGCAGGAGTTGTATTTGAGAAGGGCAGATTTGTAGAGGGTGAAGTCTTGCAGGGATTTAGATTTACGCCATGCTCGCTCAAGAGCACGGCTGTGTCTCCTGAAACTTCTGGCGTCGTCTATTTGCCAGGGTTGTGGCCGATGGGGCCTGGTTCTGCGTGTAGAAAGAGGAGCAAGTATGTCTAGGGAGGATGAGAAAGTGGTGTTGTAGATGGAAGTGGTTAGGTCTGGGCAGGACAGGGGTGCGATTTTGTCATGAAGGCCATCAGTAGCAGAGTGAAGAAGGGAAGGGTTGAGGTTGCAAAGGTTTCTGCGGGTAGTGGTTTGTGGGTTGGCAGCATGGTATGTAGGAGACAAGGAGAGTGTGAAACGGATAAGGTTGTGATTAGAGAGATTGCAGGGAGTGCAGCGATGGGAGAATACGAGGTCAAGAGTGTTGCCGTTGAAGTGAGTGACATAGTTTATGATAATGACAAAGTTTCAATAAAGTAGAAATCCTCTGGCATTGTAGCATGTAACATTGGCATATAACCTGTTTACACATGTCCCAATGCATATATATGGTATGGGTTAGAACACATTCATATGAATAAGTCCTTGGGGTAACTCCTAGAAGTTTCTCAAGTGCATAGAACCGTCCTGCTGGACAGTCACAAGCCACTGTATCCAGTCATACAATCAACAAGGCATTTGTAAATTTGTATAAAATGATGTCAGGTGTTTTTCATGCTGGCAGGCATTCACATAGACAGGTCTGTAAAGGATCGCATGATGCTTATCAACTGTGTATTTGATCCTGCTCACTGGGTGAGACCACGGGCGACAGGAACCATAAGAGCAGGTGGATGGATGATAGACAAGTTCCTGACCGGATTCGCTGGGTGTTCCGGATGCTTCAGAGGCTGCTACAAACGAGGCACGTGCATTTCCTGTATTTATTCAAATATACTTTCTCAAATGGCCGACAGTAAGACTACCGCACACGTGCAGTGCGTGATGACGTCATAATGCAGCGCATACGGCGCAATAACGTCATCAAAACCCGCCATTTTCATATAGGGGCAATGAGAGACAAGATATTATTGCAGGCATAGAATTTTCATTCTAGAGGCTGCAATTCCACAATTCCCCACTAGATTTCTTTAAAGCCAAACAAACTTCCATCTAGTAAGGCAAATTCACATTACCATCTCTGTTGCTCTGACTCACTCTTATATCTCTATTCACTATATATATCTTTTGACCAAAACCAGGAATTTGCCTAATACTCTGATAGAAAGTCCATCATCGCAAAGGTGTTTTGAACCACAATCATTTTTATTTGTGTAGTATTTATTAACTCCGATTCTCCTCTCTCCTATACATTAACTAGATATTTATTTTTACTCCTTTTTCTTTTCTTTTCTAACTCTTAAAGCTATATACACTCGCCCTGGGTGCCTCCCCTATAGCACTACCCCACTCTGAGTCCCCCCCCCTTTGGTTTAACTAGTTTAGTATTTTATCATTTGATTCTTCAGTCGAGCCCACACTCTCTATCGCCAACATAGAAGCAGAGTATCTGGATCAGCGTAGCTTGGTAAAACCTTGGGAGCTGTACCCAGACCTGTAATGTTGCTTCTGGTACTGAATCCTGCATGGACACTCCCCTTGGAGCTATACAGGCACAGGGCCATGGTCCATTGCTGTGTAACCCTGTCCCTGAAGACTCCTTTTGGGGCTATGCCCACTTTGATGGGTGACGTTTGGACTTTATAGTCCCGCATCGAGGACAGGTAAGACAGAGTTACCCTTTGGCTCTGACTGACTGGAAAAACAGAGCTATGTTTGGAATGTATTCACCTTGCAGTGTGAACTTTTCAAACTTGGCGCAAAATTTCAACCACTCAGTTTCAGGTGGATGATGTGTTGCATCATTCTACTGGTTGTACACTTAGCTGCCATTTCTGTCCTAGAGCCTTTATAAGGTACACAGGCACTTCCTCCTGCCCTTTTGATGCAAGGATTCATTACAGAATGGTCTACACCTGGGTCACCGTGTACTTCTTATAATTACGCTATACTCTGCACCCTATTCCGTGAGTACCAAACAGGATTACCCTCACTTGTAGCTATGGCTGGGAGACCAGGTAAAAAAGTTGATCAAAAATTGCAGGTGATCAACACTCTGCTTCAGAGTAACGAAACGTCCCTTGCACCAGAGCAAGAACCGGGTCTCACATCAGTCTCTGCCTCCACTTCAAGTTCTATTTTAGGCACAAAAAGGCAAGCTATCTCACTAAAGCTATCTTCATCTATGTCACATTTCCTAAGACCGGTTATAACCTTAATATAGCCACCTTTTGCCCATGGCTCAAAAATGCCACACCTTTTTTCCAACTCCCATTTCTCAGCCAGAGATAAATTCTGATATGCTAGACCTAGACAATGCTGACACAGAAGGGAATGAGGAAGCTATTGAGGCAGTGTTGGAGGAAGCTGAGGAAGAATTTGTTCTCCAGATTGTCACTATATTGAAGAAAACTTCACACTGACGTTAAAAAGCCCATGTCCATATAAGCCTTGGCATTGTGCAACGTGACTAGATACAAGGAAACCTTCAAACCTTTCCTTGTTCATTAACAGATAGAATGTGTGTCTTTAATGATTGGGTTACACCTGACACCAGTCATCTTCCAGGTCAGCCCTTGAGAGATGGAGCTCCTCCCACCAATCAGGAAACTGCCATTTTTTTTTCCCTTTTTAAGGTGGTCCCTGGCCAGTCTTTGTGTTTCCTCCATCTGAAAGATGCATGTTGCCTGAGGGGTCGCTGGAGGCTCCATGTCCCAAGGGCTGCTTCTGGTTGTGGATGGGAGTCTCTGGGCTGCAGGGGTGAGTGCCGCCATACCGGATGTATGGTTAAGAGGTTGGGTGTGCAGCCACGGACATCTTTCTTTGGCTGCAGGCCGGAGGTGATTGGGGTGGGCATCCCCTTGGTGGCTTTGGCGGAGGGGCCAATACCTTGCGGCCGAAGGCTGCTTGACCTGGAAGATGCCTACGTGTCACTTCCAGGGTGGGATGACGTCATTGCCGTGTGCCTGGGCAAGTGGTCTGACCCTTTAAAGGCTCAGGGAGGCACAATTGGCCAGCTGGTGCTACACATGGACGCAGCTGCAAGGGACAGAGTAGGTGCCACAGACAGGCCCAAGGACGCAGGAGACAAGGATTCACCATCTGCTCACGCTCTGGGGGATGCATGCACCAGCGGGACGCAGGTAGGCACCCGGGGGAGTCTAATAGCGGAACAGCAGCTAGGTGGTG
This sequence comes from Lithobates clamitans, assembly GCA_037952925.1. NCBI lineage: Eukaryota > Metazoa > Chordata > Amphibia > Anura > Ranidae > Lithobates > Lithobates clamitans. The sequence goes on from JBBGZY010000209.1 coordinate 281,135, forward strand.
GTGGTCCTTAGTGGGCTGGGGCACGGCAGGAGTTTTTTTTGTTTGATAGGTGTCACGGGCTGTGCACTTACATGGGTGTGTGTGTTGTGTTTTTTTTTTTTTTTTTTTTTTTTTTCCACTGCCATGGTTCCTGTGTTTTTTGCTTCTTTTGTCAGGCGAAGCTGCTTAAAGAGCCAAAGCCCATTTCCAAAAAGCGTTGTGCCAAGTGTGAAACAAAGATGCCTTCGGAGAACACAGACGCTTTTTTTAAAATGTTGGCCGGTTGCTCTGGAAAAGTTGGATGCCCTTTACGCAAAATCTTTTGGGTACATTAAGGATCAAATTCCATCTACTTTATAAGGAGTTCAAGAAGCTGATTACAGACATTAGAACTCCAACTGCTAGTACCAGTCATCCCTTACCAACGTCGGTAGTCTCAGGAGACTCTGGGAGATCGAGCAGGTAGCCTTTCAACCAGCAAAGTGGCCACTGCTAGCTCTGACTCGGAGCAGTAAGAAAGTAGAAGGGAGGAAGAAAGGGGCCCCAAGTTTAAGCTGTCCTTAGATGATGTTGAGGATCTCTTGGGGGGCCATTTATGATGAGACACTGGAAATTGAGGAAGACCAGGATCCTCCTACCAAGCACGACATTATTTACCAGAGTCTACAGAAAAAAAGTCCAAAGTATTCCCAGTCCACCAGGTGAAGTCTGAGGTGGTGCAGACCCTGAGAAGAAACCGTTTTTGCAGCCAGTCATAAAAGGAACTTTCCATTTGATGACCCACAAGCAGTGTGGAACAAAAGTCCAAAATTTAATGCTCCCCTGTCAAGTCTTCAAAAGGTCACTGTTGGCCTTTGGCGATATGGGTCACTTGAAGGACTGCATACATAAAAGGGTGGGGGGGGCGTTATCCTGAAGAGAGCATGGGAGACTAGTGTGACCAGCCTGAAACCCATGCTAGCCACAACGTGCGTGGCAAGAAAACTGGATTTCTGGCTATCCCACCTACAGGACCATGTCAAAAATGTCCTTGCCAGTCCACTTTAAGGCTGTGGGCTACTTAGTGCCTGCATCCGCAGAATCAGTAAAACTTGCTGCATGGTCAGGGGACCTGACAGTGGCAGCACGAAGAGCCATCTGGTTTAAAACCTGGTCTGGAGACCCAGCATCCAAGCTGAGATTGTGCAATCTTCCCTTTATTGGAGATCTGCCATTTGGAGCAGGTTTGGATGAGGTCTTGGAAAGAATGGCGACAGGAAAAAATCCTTTTCTACTGAAAAGCGAAAGCCCGCTCAGGAAAGTATTTTTTTTCGTGGGCAAAAGGAGCTACCGTGTTTCCCCGATAGTAAGATACCCCCGATTGTAAGACGTATCGGGAGTTTCAGAGGGGTCAGCTAATATAAGCCGTACCCCGAAAGTAAGACATATGTCTTACTTTCGGGGAAACACGGGGGGATTTGCCTCCAGTGACGTGCGGTACAAAGAGTGGGGCTGGGGGTGCGGGCCGCTGGGGGTGCGGGTCTCTGTCCCCCTCCGTTGTCCCCCTCCGTTCCGCTTTCCTCCTCTGTGCCTCCCCGCTGTCCCCTCCGTTCCCCCCCTCCTTCTCTGTCCCCCTCCGTTCTCCCCCTCCGTTCCGCTTTCCTCCTCTGTGCCTCCCCGCTGTCCCCTCCGTTCCCCCCTCCTTCTCTGTCCCCCTCCGTTCTCCCCCTCCGTTCCGCCGTCCTCCTCTGTGCCTCCCCGCTGTCCCCTCCGTTCCCCCCTCCTTCTCTGTCCCCCTCCGTTCTCCCCCTCCGTTCCTCCGTCCTCCCCCTCCTTCCTTTGTGAATAGACAGTCAGCTGACTCTGTCCATTCACATAACTGAAACATTGTAATCTCCTGTGATTACAATGTGTCAGTTTATGAATGGAGAGAAGCCGCTGTCTTCTCTCCTTTCATTCTCAGTGCAGCTGACGCTGCAGAGAAAGGGACTGGGGAATCTCTATCCTCTGTCTCTTTCTCTGTCTCAAGGGGGAGATATCAGAGGTCTGTTAAGACCCCTGATATCTCACCAAAGCCCCCCAACAGGGCTGATTAAAAAAAAAACAAAAAAAACACATATTGCAATAAAGAATAAAAAAAAATTTTTTTCCCAATATAAGACATACCCCGAAAGTAAGACATAGTGGGGCTTTTAGGGATAAAAAGAAAGTAAGACACTGTCTTACTTTCGGGGAAACACGGTATCTCAAGAGAGTAAGGCTCACCCCAAAAAACACTGGTCTGGTCACAAGGGGAAACTGAAGAGCAATGTCCTCATTGGCTTTCTGGCTAAACCCCAAACCAGTGACTACAGGACGTCAGTAGGGTTAAGGCTGGCTGCCTTCCTACCTCAATGACAGAATATTATAGCCAATGATTACGTGAATACATCAGCGCCAAGGTTTATTCTTTTGGAATTCAGCAACGTTCCCCCAGAGATGTTTCTCCTGACAGCTTTCCAGAGATCCTGAGAAGGCTTGAGCCACCCCCCCCCTTCTGTGAGAAATTGTAGACCGGGGGTGCTTGTTCCAGAAGGAGAGAAGGGCAAAGGTTTCTATTCGCACGTGTTCGTCATCAAGAAACCGTCAGGAAAGTTTTGCTTTAATTCTGAATATAAAGCCCCTGAACCAAGCGATTTTACATACGAAACCTTTTGTAACTAATCATTTTTTTTTTCAGTAAAGAACATCCTTCAACCAAACCCCTTCATGGCGACCATGGTCCTCAGGGATGGCTAGCTCCACATCTCCATATGGGAAAGTTCCAGAAAAAACTTACGTTGGCAGTTGAGATAGACCGGAAGGAACATCACTTCCTGAGCAGGGCTCTCCCCTTCGGCTTATCCTCATCACCAAGGATATTCAACATAGTGTTAGCAAAAGCCCTGGCCCCTCTAAGGTTTAAGACTATTCCAGTAGTCCATTATTTTGGATGACCTCCTCTTTGTAGGCCCAACAGAAGTGCAGCTAGGAAAAGATCTTTACTCAAGCCCAACAATGGTTGAAGTTGCTGGGGTGGATACTCAGTCCCAAGTCAAATCTTTGTCCCACCCAGAATATTTAGTTTCTAGGGCACCATCTCAGTTTGGTAGATCAGTAGATGGTACTGCCAGAAGAAAAGATCCAGAACCTGGTCAAAAGAGTGAGTTCCTTACAGTACAATCTACCCGTGTCTATCAGAGATCTGATGGTGGTTCTGGGTCTGATGACGTCGGCTATTCCGGCTGTCCAGTGGGCAAATTTTCACTTGCTGTGCTACTCTAAATGCTATGCTTCAACAATGCTACTCTCCGCTGCACCTTCACAAAGATTTTCCAGCTTGCGGGACTGCAATCTAGATGCCAGCATCCTGAGGGCGATTGTCACTGGGCTAATTAAGCAATTAATATTTTAACAACCTCTTTTGGACTGAGCAGGGGGAGACTCGTAATTTTAGCAATACCAGTTATTATGATTTTAGAATAATTGTCTAACACACACAGTCACCGTAGACAGATATGTTCAGAGGATTTATCCTATACAGTAGCTCTCTTCAAGAGACAGGTTCTTGTTTAGCTTGCATTAAGAGCTTAAGGACAAGGTTAACACTTTTCAGAATAAGGTTTTAATAATGAAAAGGTCAAAATTGGTGTAAATAAAATATTTACAGAAAAAGGTATTTCAAAGAAATAGACATAATACAGCAACAGAGAAATGAGGTGGAATGGAAGAGGAAGGATACTTGCAATCAATATCCTTGGGTTGAACAGAGTTCGGTCGATGAACCAGGTGTTAATTGGTTCTCAAATTTGGCAGATGTTCCTGATTTGATGGTAAAGAAGAACTTCTCCCCCCCACCCCCCACTGTCCTGGCTTTCCTTTTTTATTTGGGACCATAGGGGTGTCGACAGATGACTTCTTGACCAATTAAGCGTCGGAGGGTTGGTCACTAGGAGGTCACCACTTTCATGACCATGTCCCAGTTTACAGACTGCTAACATTTTTATATTATCGTCCAGCGTAAAATTTGCTTCAAAACAAATATAAATATGGCAGGTTTCCAATGTTTATTTTACCTAGGAGGAATAAGGGGTACCAGTGGTTCCCCATATGATCTGACATAGGTGTGTCTGGACTTGAAACGCCTAGAACTACTAGAACTACTAAACTGTCTGCACCTTATGTGGATTGAGCTAGTCACGACAGGTATCTGTTAGTTCTTTTAATAGGGTGACCGTTTTTATTAGGGTTTCCAGCCTTAAATTGTGGATTGGGTAATGGAAAAGTCTGGGTGCCTGATCACTGGACTGAAAGGGTCCTTGCCTCAGTCACCAGTTTGGGTATTGCAACAAAGAATAAGGTGCTTTTTAATATCGGGGAGTAACCGGATGCTGAGGTGAGGGAAGGTGTTGCGGCCGGACCTAGCTCTTGCTCCCATGCCTAACATGGAAGCATAGCATGGACCGAGAGACGCTGTACGCCCGGAGCGCCTGGAAGACGACACCGCCGTGCTGAGCCGGCCCTGTGTTTGCAGTGAGCGGAGCCGGTACACTCGCCCCAAAGCTCTCCTGGGTAAGGCTTCAGCGGCGCTCATCCCAGTGAGAGAGGGAGGCGCATATACAGTGGATTGAACGGCACACGGAGGGCTCAGCTGGAGGACTCAGGATGGATGCAAAAAGCATAGATTCCTGCACTAGAGGGGTGAGTAAATGACATGCTCACCCGAAGCACGCCACACGCTACAGCTTGTAGATCTCCCGGACAGGGTAACTACTGTATAACCGCTATCCTAGTGAGAGAGGGAGGTGTGCAGATTCGGGATAGTGCAGAGGCAAGCATCCCTGTTTTAAGCAGCCTGGGTGGTGAGATCTCGTTGTTATGACCAAAGAGGAAAGGGACGGAGGAAGGGACAGCACAGGATGGGACAGGGGCCTCTGTACAGCGCGGCTCTAAAGAGAAAGCGAATCAAGTGGCTGCCAAATTGGAACGTTTTGCACACTCCCAAACCAGACACCTAAAAGGCCAGCAGCACAGGGGGAGCGCAACACCAAGCAAGCCACCCTGGGAGGAGAAGTCAGGCCCCCGATAATGGGACTGTGGCAGTTACAGTATCGGCGGCTTCGGTAGCAAGCGGGGTTTTGGAGGGGAAAACTGCTGTATGTGCGGAGTCGGTGGTAGGAGGCGGTGTGGCAGCATCAGCTGAAGAGAAGGAGCAATCTCTGAAAGATATCCTCCTGGCAGTCAACAACTGTAAGTTATCAATTATTGATCTATCTGAACAATTTAAAAGTATTAGAGATGAATTACTTGATGTTAAAAAAGAAGTACAAGTGGTTGGCGCCTTGAGGAGAGGCTCAGTCAGGTGGAGGATGACGTGTACCCAATAAAACAAGAAATCTCAGTCTTGAAAAATCATCTAAACGCATGTTTGCAGAAAATGGACAGTATGGAAAACAGACTGCGTAGGAAAAAGTTAAGGGTACTGGGCCTCCCTGAGGGGTGTGAGGGTAATAATCCTATTAAGTTTATGGAAGACTGACTGAAGGAGAAATTTGGCGAAGACTCATTTTCAGATAGCTTCTCTATTGAACGCGCACATAGAGTAGCCTCTGGAACCCCATCTCCAGGGGGGCATCCCAGACCTTTTATTTTTAAGCTTTTATGTTTTAGGGACAAAGATACTGTTCTTCAGAAAGCAAGAGAATTAAAGAATATCCAACATAATGGTGTAAGGATTTCAATATTTCCAGACTTCTCCCCTGAGCTGCAGAGACAAAGAGCCAAATTTGGAGAGTGTAAACGGAAACTTCAACAGCTAAGAATTAACTATGCGCTACTGTATCCTGCACGTTTACGTATTTCAGCTTTGGGGGAGGTCAGGTTCTTTAATACCCCTATAGAAGTCTCAGCCTCAACCTGAGAAGAAGGACGGAAGAATAAAGCGGGGTGAAGAAACTTGAGCAATATAGGACTCTTTTCATTCTGGTGCCGGGACACTTAGGGGGATGGGGGGGGAGAGGGGTGAAGAAAAAGGAAGCCCCCCCCCCCTTTTTTTTTTGTCCTTTTTTTCTTCCCCTTTCCTCTCCTCCCTTCCTCCCTCCTTTTTGGGTTTTGATGGGATATATATTTGTGTGAATATGGGGGCGGGGGAGGGGGGGGATTATATAATTATAGCATTATAAGCACATTTACTGGGGATAGTTCCCCTCTTACTAGATTTTGGCTGCACGGTTTTCTTGCCTTAGGAGGTTATGATGGTCACAATAGAAGCTCAGGGGTTTGGCCCAGAATTGGGCAAAGGGGTAATGTATGGGAGGAGGAAATGGAGGGTGGGGGTGGAGAGGGGAGTGGGGTGAGGGTATTGATTTGTGTGTGCACAGGGAGGGAAGAGTTGGGAAGTTTGGATATGAATGATTTTGTGTTGGTTCAGTTTGGCATAGTAAATGGTTTTGTAGGAGGAAGGTTAAAATATATGGATCACGAAAGTGGGTGGCTTAGATTAATTGGTGTTCAGAGAGGTATAAGGGCACTAGGCTTGAAAAATTATGGGTACTGAAGAGGACCGTAGTAAATCCCCAGATTTAATAAAATGGGTTAGAATGTGCTCATGGAATGTAAGGGGGATAAAAGATAGATCTAAATGACAGGCAATTCTTTCGGTGGCCAATAAAGGGAATGTTGAGATACTCTGTCTGCAGGAGACGCATCTGGTAAAGGATGCAATTAAGGCTTTAGACCATAAGTATTACCGGAAGCAGTTTCATTCCACCTACTCCTCTTATTCAAGAGGGGTGAGTGTACTGATAAGTTCGGGTTTGGTTTTCTCCTGCAGCCAGAGTAAGGTGGTTGAATATGGACGATACATTTTTCTGTCTTGCTTAATAGAAAATAATAGATATATACTAGCTAATGTTTTTATCCCTCCCCCGTTTAGTATGGAAATACTAGATGAGTTAACTAGTTTTATGTCAGATGCCCCGGGGACCCCGGTCATAGTGGTCGGCGATTTCAATATGACGATGCATAATGGTATAGATAGGTTTCCACCGAAAACTGGTATCAGTGGAACTCCCAAGAGCCCTCTTGCACAATACTGTGATGAGATCGGGTTGGTGGATATCTAGAGGAGGAGGCATCCTGAGGAGAGGCAATATTTATGCCACTCCAGCACACATGCCACCTTATCCAGAATCGACCTTGTACTGGGAAATGAGGAGGCGTTGAATGTAGTGGAAGAGAGTCTACGAGCCAAGAGGGATTTCGGACCACGCGCCAGTAATTACTGTTATAAAGGTGGGGAAGTATGGTAGTAGAGGAGACTAGAAAATAAATCCCTTTTGACTCGAGCTTGTTGGTGATACGGAGAAAATGATGAACGGGTTGACGGAGTTTATTAATCTAAATTTAGGATCGGCTCCATTAGGGGTAGTGTGGGACTCCTTCTAGGCTTATCTCCGGGGAGTCCTAATTCAGAAAATCTCATACACTAAAAAACAATCACAAGCTGAAGAGCTAGAGGCTAAAGAGAGAGTAAGAAGGGTGGAAGTGCAGTACGTGGAGATGCCAACTCTAGCTAGATATGAAACGTGGGTGAGGGGCAGGATGAGTACTCTTGGAGAAGATGGAAAAGAAGAGAGTATTTCAGAGACAGAGTTTTTTTGGTGAAGGAGAACGAGTTGGGAAGGCTCTGTCTCTGATAATCAAGACAAACGGCCCCTCGAGTATTGTACCAGCAATTGAGGGTAGGGATGGATTAATTAAAAAAGCCACTTCTGTAATACTAGGGGAATTTAGAAAATATTTCAAGAACTTTTATATAGCTCATCGCAAATAAATGTAGAGGGGGAAATTGAAGTTTTTCTGTTTTGTGGCACTTAACACTTTGAGTTATACTACTTTTTTATTAGCTTTTTGTTTTCTTAATTCTGATTGGTGTCGTATAACACTTTATAGTTTCAGCTCCACCCATTAACCTAACCGTTAGCACAGTACCTTACATATACATATGGAGTTCAGAGCAGTCTGGTTGACCCTGCAACACGGGACCCTCCCTTCTAAAGGGGCACCCGTTTAGGATGCGGTCAGACAATGCCATGGAAGGTCCCTATATCGACCATCAAGGGGGAGATAGGGGTCTGGCTGCCTCGAAGGAAACAAAGCAGATCATCTCGGCGATCTATGTGGTCCACATCCTAGATTTAGATCACTGGAAAGTGGATTATCTCAGTCATAATCGCCTGGGGATGGTCGCTTTTTTTTTTTTTTAATCCAGATACCTTTAATATGATATGCCAAAAGTATGGGATTCCGCATGTGGACATCAGTGTTAATTTCGTCAACGAAAACGTTTTCGTCAAAGATTTAGTCAGCGGCATTTTTACAGTGGCGAAGACTAAACTAAAAGTATAGCATATCTTCGTCCACTAACGAAAACTATGACGAAAAACAGATCTGTTTTCGCTAACTAATTAAAATGTGAGGCAGGGACGTTTACCCTCGTGAACTAACTTCTGGTTTTCATGGAGCTCCACCTGCTTCTGCAATCCGTTCCCAGCAAGCACACACTGGAAAGATGACCGCCAGAGACCTGAGAGTGAGAGATAGTTCATCCACCCCTTCACCTTATCAGACACTGCTGTGCCTGCACTTGGACTTTTATTCTAGTTTTATCGATACTTGACAGCGCAACACCTTCACGCTATTACTTATAAGATGATACTTTGCCTATTCCCAACAGGCCAGATCTGCTGTCTTTAGCCCTCTGTTCCATCCCTCGTCTCATTATCTGGCTTTAATGGCATGGCTGTTGAAACTTGGATATTAAAGGAGAGAGAGTTTTCTGTATCTGTGGTTTCTTGCCTTGCTAAAAGCAAGAAAAGCCTATACCAGGAAGCTCTATTGTTGCAACTGGAAATCCTTTGCCTGGTGTAAAAACAGGCACTTTAGTCCTAGAGATTACTCTGTCTTGCATTCTGGCTTCCCTACAAATGGGTCTTGACCAGAACTTGGCCACAAGCACTCTAAGCCCTGGTTCACACTTATACAATGTGGGAAATGCAGCAAATCCTGTGTTTCCTGCATCGCTTTGCAATCGCACAGCTTCCTTGCCTTCTGCTGTGGGTGTCAATGGTATCTTAAACTCTGAAACTGATTGCAAAAGGCGGTGCGATTGCCAGAATCGCGTCACGTGGGTATGAAAAAGGAAGGCTACCATCCCAAAATGTATGGCTGAAATCACATTGCACAGACATTGCATATATTATGCACAGGAATGTGGTGCAAATCACATGCGGTGTCTCAATCTCACAAATGACTCACAAAGGTCAGGTCTTGGCCGTATTTTTTTCATAACTCATGTTTTCCAATGATAACCATTCATGTACTGTATGTGTGACTTAGTTAACTTGAGGGCTACAGATTTCAATGTTAACCCTCCATGAATTGCATGAAAGTCGTACCTGAATGTTATACATGCAACATTGGGTCCGACTTTGCAGAGGGACAAGAAGTCACATCCGAGTCTCACCTATCCAAAGTTGCATCAGTTGCGCTCCAAAGTCGCCCGACTTTGGAGTCATACAAGTGTGTATGGATGACCAAGACCCTTTCTCCAAGATGTAGCTCGTATTAATCCACCTTGCAGCACCCTGTGCTTCCTTGGAATCTCAACTTGGTTTTCTCCATTTGAACATTTGAATAATAATAATTTACAAAGTACAAAATGACATAGATGCAAACTGTCACACAGGTCAAGTTTGTCTCTGATACAGGCAAATCGAAGACCAGCATTAGACACCACAAATGGATCATCCTTCTTTCTGAAATCGAGCTATTTGAGTTTAGGTCGAAGGCTGTGGTACAAATAGGTTCCTTTTTGGTGACAGACAAGACTGTCAATGCCATGGAATTACACAGTGGCCATCAAGGGTATTCAATTAAAGGAGCACCCACTACTGCTAAAGTAATGCTACGCCTGGTCACTAGCAGTTGTGAAATATACACCCTGGGATGCACACCCTCTGACCATTGAAACCAAAGTGGACAGGCTGTGGTCCAACTCACTGCAGCGACTAGAGGCACTGTTTCTGATGCAGATTAGGGGGAGCAGCAGAGTAGCTCTGCCTTAAACACATGCTGGCCGGGGTGCAGGCTACATGTAGAGAGGCTCTGCCCACTTCCTTCAAACCCCACAGGCTCTCTGGGAACTAGGAAGCAAAGTTGAAGGAGAAAGGGCAAAGAGACCTGACGGTAGTGGGGTGAGGGAGGTATCCACAGGCACAGTATCCTCTCTGTAGCAACTAGCCAATTTCCAGTAACGCAGTAACAGTCCAGTGCTCTGTGACCTGAAACAGGTGACTGTGACAGAGACCCATCCCTCTGTCATGCATAGTTGATACAGTAGGATAAAAAAAAACAAAAAAAAACACAAAGCAGCCCTTTTACTGCTGGAAACAAGCAGATGTGTCACAGTAAATCTGATCTATACAATGGAGGGGACGCATGCGCTCACTGACTGAACTGGGAAGTTTTCAGGGATGTAGGTATCCAGCCGGTCTTCCAGCCAACATGGCAGTTGTGGGGTTAGCCCACCGACTGGAGCCGTCCACTTAGTTTCTTTTAAGTTGAATCTAGCGTCCTACTCTTGCATGTTTCTGATTGATCAGTCAAGACTTGTGTCCCTCAATGAACAATAGAGAAAACCTTTTTGGCAATTAAGATTTTTTTTTTTCTTTTATTCAATTCTCATTAACTTCTTCAAGCCTAAGCCTTTTTCTGGCACTTGTTGCGTACAAGTTAAAATTATTTTTTGCTAGAAAATTACTTAGAACCCCCAAACGGAAATGACCACAAAAGAGAATGCCCCCTTAATGGGACTTTAATAGACCACCAACTCTTATGATATAAAAAATATATTTTAATGGTGTACTATAAAAAGACGTAGAAACGTCTATGACATACAAAAGTACAAAAAATGCATTCCATACAGAATCAGAACAAGAAATATACAAATGATAATAATGTACTCTCCTAGGGGTGGTGTACCCCGATGCCCGACACATTTCCAGTATTCTGATACCTTCATCAGGGGTTTGAGAGTTGCAAATATTTTACAAATGTATAGGTTCTAGAAATATACAAAGAGGCACATCAGAAGAAGAACATCACATTATAGAAATGAACAGTGAAAAAAATCCTAGGACCGAAAGAGCAAGAGCATTGGTTAACTAGACATATATGAAATAAATAGTAATTTTAGTTACAATTACTGAAAAACCAAAATGAACATGTAAGACATAAAAAGAACTACGTCTGGGTTATAAGTAAGAGAATGTGGATTACAAGTGGCACATACCCAGTGGAATGACTTTGTGCTCAGGCAGCACTTAGGACCCCAAGGTCAAATAAAATGTTTCATGGACGGCAGGCCCAGATAATAGAGAAGCTGTACGTGTACTATGTTACCAATATCTATGGAAAAAGTATATACATTGAATGGTTGTAGTACTCCCACACAGGATGAACAAAAAAAGAAAGGGGTAGAAAATATAAGAAATAAAAGGTGCAAAAAGGTATGAAAAATAAAGAGGTGGTGCAGACAGGGCACTGATATAGAGCCCTGACTGGCTGTAAAAAAAATCCCCTTCAGCTAGCGTGAAATCCTCAGGTTGAATGTGAGAAGAGTCACTGGGAGGAACTGCATAACCAAATAGTGTCACCCAAAGGGCTGATCGTGCGTAAACACAGTAGAGGAAACCGATGCATCAGAGCACCAGTCGGGTGTGTTTAGTGACAAGCATCACACGGGGGGATTCCTATGGTCACAGATAGTGAGGTACTAGGGAGAAATCCAAAAGATGTGAAGAATATGAAAGGATGAGGTATTTACCCAAGTATGTTAAACACGTCTAATTGGGATGAACGTTCGTTAGAGCCTGTGTAATAGAGGCTGCATAACGTGCAGATCAATATCCAAAACGGTCCCACAGTGGCTGTCTCCTAAACATAACCATACAAAAATTTTTTTTTTTAAATAAATAAATTACCAGGGGGAGGAAGAGGCCTGGGGCTAGGAATGTGTCTCCACCTGATAGAGACCTACCTTGAAGTGTCTGGGTCCGATATGGGGTGCCTTCCCACTGTTAGTGCTCACAGGGACTTGAAAGTCCCCCTGTTTTTTATGTATTGGCGCTGAACGCCGGCGCCTGCGCACACGGGATGGAACCGCACTGCGCCTGTGTGAAATCCTGACAGTTTGCCAGTCATTGGATAGCCGCACCCCCTGACGTTGACGTCGGTGGAGCGCAGCGTACCCGTGACGTTGGGAACCAGCGGGGATAGGCTGGGGTTAGAACGAACCTCAATGTCCCGTCCACTCGCCCACACTCATCACCGCCAATAACCTATGTAATGATAGAGGAGCTGCTAGTGAGGTTAGATGCTTGGGCAGGAAAAACTGAACAGAACAAAAAACAAATATAAAACGTATGTGTGGGACCAAGAATGCATATATACGGAACTCAGTCAATGGTCTGGCGCCATCTAGTGGGGACAAAGTAGTGATGTAATAGAGACATTATGCTGATAGAATACATTGTCCATGTGTATTATCACTATGTGAAATGACTGTGTGGACTTCATAAATCACAGAGATCTTGTTGGACTAAGTAACTGCCATACTCATTGATTGTACCTACATAAATTCGTGGGGACCCTATGGAGGATCGATAAAGATACTCTGAATCAAGGTTGTGGGTGTATAACAGGTGGTCCACATGTCTGCTATATGATGTGTCAAAGTTAAAAAAGGAAAAGGAAAGCTCTTGTGGGTTGCAGATCGTATATCATCTTCGGTCCAGGTCTAAAATAAGTTTATTGAAGCATAGATGTTTAAATTTACTGGGTCAAAAAGGAGGAGTGGTTGTAACAGGTAGGCATAACAGGGTAAGTTGTACGTGCTGACCCACCCCGAGAAATAGAACCATGATGTGGGCTGAGAAGGGGGAGGGAGGAAAAAGAAAAGGAGAAACAAACCCCCTTACGCATATACTGGGCGTACTGTTTATCCCAGACCCTCCCACGTGTCAGATGTAAATCCCTCCAGAAAGGGACGATAACTGATGCAATCGTTCAGACCCGGTGGCAGGATAGCTTGTAAGGCCACTATCCATCTGGTCTCTCTTTGAAGTAGGATTTTGTCCCAATCGCCCCCTCTGTTAGGGTGTACTCGGTCGAGTACCAAGAATTTGATTTTTGGAAAAATACCCTGATGTATATCTCAAGCATATCTGCCCAGGGGCAAATCAGGATTACAGGTGCGCATACGTTTTATATGCCTACCCATTCTTGTACTTAGTTCCAGTTTCCTTTTCCCTACATAGAAACAGCTGCAAGGGCATGTCAGCAAGTAAACCACCCCACATGTGCAGCAGTTTGCAAAGTGGGAGGGTCTATACCTTTTTCCATTGGGTAAAATGATGTTTTTGTTAGTGTTGATAAATTGACATTTGTAGCATCCCCCACAGGTAAAAGTGCCCCAACGTTTGCAGGGATCCCCTCTAAATTCCCCCGCGTATTCGCTAGTCACTAGTCTATCCCTGAGGGATCTGGTGCGTTTGAAAGTAATTAGGGGATCCTTTGTTATAAATTGGTTCAATGTGGGGTCGATGAAGAGGATGTGCCAGTGTTTCTGTAGAATTTTTCTGAGAGCTTTATGTTCTTTGCTGAAAGTAGTAATGATCCTAGTTTGTGCCTGCTGAGAATTACTAGACCCTTTATGTGGTTTGTCAAAGAGTAAATTGTATCTGGGTTTTTCTCTGGCCCTTCTGAAAGCTTTTTTTAGACTCGTGGGGGAGTATCCACGTTGGAGCAATCTGGTTTGTAATTTTTTGGCTTCGATGAGAAACATGTTCTCCTCAGAGCAATTCCTACGGATCCAAAGATACTTTGTGTAGGGGATGGATTTTAAAGGGGTGCTGGATGAAAACTGGTTGCGTGTGGGATGGTGTTGCCGGCTGTTTCCTTGCGGTATAGCGTACTGTACAAACGGCCGTCCAGGTTTTTTGAAAATGGTGACTTCCAGAAATGTGATTCTCTGGATATCACATGTGATAGTGAATTTGAGGTTAAGAGCATTAGTGCCCATGGCTGTCACGCAGTCATTCGGGTCATCTAAAGATCCGTTCCACATAAAGAAAATATCATCTATGAACCTGTACCAGGTTAGTATTTGGTCTACAAAGGGGTTGTCAGGGGACAAAAATGTGTGCTCTCATTCCCCCAGATACAGGTTGGCATACCATGGGGCACAGCATGTCCCCATCGCTACCCCCTGTATCTGGAGGTAATGGGAGCCATTGAATGCAAAGGCGTTATGTAGTAGGATAAACTCCAATGCACGTAAGATGAATTGGTGCAAAGGTTTCTTATCTTTGTCTGACTGGGAAATGAAACGTCCAACAACTTCAATTCCCTTTTTGTGTGGGATAGAGCAGTACAATGCCTCCACATCTACTGTCACTAAGATTGAATCAGATGGAATACAGAGGTCTTCCAGATTATGTAGTAACTGGGATGTGTCCCTGATGTATGAGGGTAAGTTGGTAACTAGGGGGCGTAGTTGTTCGTCGATGTATTTGCTCAGGTTCTCAGTAATGTTCACCCTGCCGGAGACGATAGGTCTACCCGGGGGGTTATTGAGATTTTTGTGGACTTTAGGGAGGCTATAGAAGGTAGGGATTTAGGAATGGCTAGTGCGTACGAATTCCAAAGTTTGTTGGGTAATGATGTTGTCCAGATAGGCCTGATCCACTAAGGTAAAGAATTTCATTATAGAATTTCTCTATGGTTAGTCTCTATCGGTCGATACCTTACTTTGTTCGAAAAGTATTTTGTTGCACATGGATAAATATTGGGGGTTATTCATGATTACAATATTCCCCCTTTATCAGAGGGTTTTATTGTTAATTGGTGTTGACTACTCATTGATTCAAGTGCCTTTCTCTCGGTATCGGATAGGTTATCTGATGATTGATCCCTCTTTAAAGTTCATAATCTCCCTAGTTATCATTGCTATAAATGCTTTTAAGTTACAATTCAAATTTTAAGGAGGCTAATTTGTTGGATTTTTTTCTTGAGCAAGGATCTCCCTTGGATACCCCCAGTGGTTGGAGTAGTGTGCATAGCTAGTAATGATTCTATGTCAATATTGTCGATGAGATCTTTCTGTTTCTGATCCTCCATTAGGGAGACCAGGTCATCCAGTGCTTGATTTTGTTTAATTGACCGTCCATTGCCCTGTTGTGGCTTAGTATACAAACTCTTTAGTATTAGTTTGCGTGCAAATAAGTGCAGATCTTTAATAGTTTCAAAGGTATCCATATTTGAGGATGGACAAAAAGTGAGACCCTTGCTTAATACGGCAATCTCGTCATCAGATAATTTATAATCCGACAGATTGATAATATTTAATTTGATGACGAGATTGCCGTATTAAGCAAGGGTCTCACTTTTTGTTCCTGATCCTCCAATAGGGAGACCATTGATAATATTTAAACCTTCGTTAACTTATAATCCGACAGATTGATAATATTTAAACGAAGGTTTAAATATTATCAATCTGTCGGATTATAAGTTATCTGATGACGAGATCGCCGTATTAAGCAAGGGTCTTAATTTTTGTCCATCCTCAAATATGGATACCTTCGAAACTATTAAAGATCTGAACTTTTTTGCACGCAAACTAATACTAAAGAGTTTGTATACTAAGCCACAACAGGGCAATGGACGGTCCATTAAAGAAAATCAAGCATGGAAGCACCCCTCATCAAATCCATCCCCTACACAAAGTACAGTGGCTTGCGAAAGTATTCGGCCCCCTTGAACTTTTCAACCTTTTGCCACATTTCAGGCTTCAAACATAAAGATATAAAATTTTAATTTTTTGTGAAGAATCACCAACAAGTGGGACACAATTGTGAAGTGGAACAAAATCTTTTGGATTTTTGAAACTTTTTTAACTAATAAAAAAATGAAAAGTGGGGCGTGCAAAATTATTCGGCCCCCTTGCGTTAATTGCAGAGCCACCTTTTGCTGCGATTACAGCTGCAAGTCGCTTGCGGTATGTCTCTATCAGTTTTACACATCGAGAGACTGAAATTCTTGCCCATTCTTCATTGCAAAACAGCTCGAGCTCAGTGAGGTTGGATGGAGAGCGTTTGTGAACAGCAGTTTTCAGCTCTTTTCACAGATTCTCGATTGGATTCAGGTCTGGATTTTGACTTGGCCATTCTAACACCTGGATACGTTTATTTGTGAACCATTCCTTTGTAGATTTTGCTGTATGTTTGGGATCATTGTCTCGTTGGAAGATAAATCTCCGTCCCAGTTTCAG